>WYDI02030871.1:0-16449 GCA_009867235.2 Psittacus erithacus
ATCATCTAGTTCCAACCCCTCTGCCATGGGCAGGGACACCTCACACTAAACCATGTCACCCAAGGCTCTGTCCAACCGGGCCTTGAACATCGCCAGGGATGGAGGATAATTGCACAAAACTTCAAGTTGGGCACAGAGCCTAACTTTAAGTAGGCGATTCTATTGACAGAGTTACTAAAGTTAGGGGAGGAAGCTGATATAAACGTTTTTCATTTGCAGTGAATCCTTTCTTCAGATTGTGTCCATTATGGACTACATAGAGCATAATTCAGACTAGCATGATTGACAGCAAACTGTTCATTAAAAATTAGGCCCATAGAATTATACTTTGATATGAATCATACAATTACAGAATAATTCAGATTAGAAGGACTTGAGCAGGTCAAGCCCATACACAACAGAATGCAGCTCTTACCACAAGTCACAGTACCAGTTACATCACTAGAATTGGTCTGTGTTTTTTTAATAAATCACCTGATTACAACAGGAAGGGGGCATGAAAAGAGTTCAGCAACTCCAGTCAATTAAAAAGTAGAAATTTTGTTATTACAAGCAAACAACAGATGAAAAATCTGGAACGTCCAACTTCCACAGCTAAAATGCCTTGGTCTCATTAGGGTAAGCATTCAATTTTTCTATTTCTGAACACATGAAAAAAATCTATATGTCCAGAAAATCCAAAAATGAATTTTGACTCCAAGCATTGTGTTTAATAATCCTCTCCACTTTCAATTTAGTACTAACATGCTATCTTCTAAATATTTGCATTGTAAAAGAACCATTATCATCTTCTGAATATTTCTGTAATTCAGAGTCAATTTGCTAATGTATTGAAGTGCTGGTACATAATTTTCAGGGGATTGTCTTTGGTTTTGTTTTTTGGGTTTGTGTTTGGGTTTTGGGGTTTTTTGGGGGGGATGGTTTGATGATTTTTTTGTGGGTTTGGTTTGGTTTTTTTAACCCTCAAATGAGTTTACACAATATGCACTTTTAATGTTTTACATTGAATATAAGGACGTGCGTTTAGGAGGGGATAATTCAAGCTCAGCAAGCATAGCTCTCTTTTAAGTTACTTATTTAAGAATTGCTTCCTTCCCAGAGAATTGCACTTATGTTTCATAGCTATTATGTTTGGGCTTCTGTGATCCCCAGTGGCCTGCTGATACTGAAGCTCAGCTCTCCATATATAAATATAGAATAGTCCAAAGGAAGAGATGAATACTATTTCAAATCCAATCTAGAATATATAAAAACCAAAAACTTGTTATAACTACATACCCCATACATCCAAGTAATTTTGAGAGTCAGAAAATGCAAGAACTTTTGTCCAAATTCAAAATACAGAGTGGAGCACAAGAAATTATCAGAATAGGTTAAACCAACCAAAGCACATCTGCTGGGTAGTTCTGTGCTGTGTAAGAACCTGTCAGTTATTTGCCTTACAGAAGAGGAATTCAAATAAGGAGGCTACATACTCACAGGCAGTTTTGTGGATATGTCCTGTGTGTATAGAAGTTGTTTCTCCTACTAGAATACATTAGTCTCTTATGTCTAGGAACTCACATCCTGAGATCTCTAATATTTGTAATATGGTGGGGGTTTTTTAGCATCAAAGTTAATGAGAAAGAAAAGGGAATGCAAGTATCAGAATGGCAAACACAATCCTTAGATCTGAAACATAGCCAAAATTGCTCAGCCGGATGAATAGGAATCTATTGCTGATTTTCCCCTCAAAGTTAGACACAAAATTACTTTGCCAGTCAGATTCTGGAGCTACAGAGCAGAAAAACTAGTAAAATGGTAGATGCTGATGTACTAGCACTATTTCCACGCTCACATAATCCAGAAGTAGTATTTCTTGCTGAATCAGGACTCAATGCACTAACAGTATTCTACACCCAGACATTAAGTTTATTATCCACAACAGAAGGCAAAATAAGACATAATTAGATAGAGAGTGCTTTCATACTCATCCTAAATATAAGTAACGATTTTAATTAAAAAGAATAAAGTTGGATGCAATGATCAGTGAACTAGGAACACAGCATGCTCCTCAAAAGAGAAAGGACAGGACCTTGCTGACAAATCCCTATTGTATGTTCTTCAAATAGAAAACGTTAGTGGAGTTATTAATGGGTCTTCTGAACATTTTCCTTTTCCACTGCAAATTCATTCTTATATTTGGCTTGCTAGGGCAACATGCTTGATTTTGACACCACTAATGATGCCAAAAACTTCACAGAATGAATAGAATCACAAGAGGGTAAATTAAGGTAGAAATTGAAATTCGCAGATCTCACATACCACATGCTGCTTGTGACTGTCTGAAATACTGACTGCAGAAAGATTTACAACATTGGTCAAGAAGTTGCAGGATAAATTCAGAAAGCAGAGGAGATGGGAACAAAGGAATAGAAAGTGCTGCTGAAAAGAAGATGAAACTGTTAAATGCAGTTACTGAAAATAAAAAACCGCTGAATGTGTCACATTTTACAATACAAGTTACATAATCTGATATTCTTACTAGAAGGCGTGTTGTGTTTGATGTACCGTGATGAGAACCAGCTATGTTTTCTCCTGAAAAAATATAAAATAAGATGCATGTCAGGAAAAGTCAGCTCAAAAATTTCCTGTCAAAACAGAAATTATTTAGACTGTTTACATAGCACTGGCATGGATTCATTCAGGAAATAGCAATTTTAGTTATAGCAATGAAATATAATATTCTTTTTAATACCCATCTTACTCTGGAACAATATTCTTTCACCAAGTTCATATTAAGGCAGACAATTCCACAAGTGCAAAGCAGCTATGGTGCCTGCTTATTTACTATATCTACTATTGAGAGTTTAGGATTCCAGCTGCAGGCATGAATTACTTTGTGCTAATACCATGCAGACATAAGAAGGTATAAAATGTTTGTTAAAAAATAAAATACAGGTTCTTTTCATTAGATAGTTTGTGTTCAGAGAACTAAGGGGGATGGGCTTGGAAATCACTTGACCTGAATTAATCTGACAATTTATATTCCTATTCTAAATCCAGAAAGTTAGTTTATAGCGCTTAATTCAGCATTAATGTGGGTAAGAATCCATATGTTCTTAGTTACAGCATGCTGTGCAACTATGCAATGAAAGAATCGCTTAACACCTTTTTCTGTCATCCAGCAATTAAAAGATCTAATAGAATGGTCAAGAGATTGGCAAGACACGGTGGTGGATTTGAGCACACTCTCATAGATTAATCTACCAGAATTTTCACGTCTTTCTCTCAACAGTTTCTTTAAAGGGCAGTTCAAGCACAGGGCTGCTTCATACTCATCAGAAATTGACCTTTCGTCATTATGTCCATCACTAGGTAGCAGCTTTTATTATGGGATGGCACATTAATTCTGTCATGCCAACATGTGTAATGAAGCAGTCACATGTATTAATGGAGCAATGTATTAGGGTTCAAATGCTGCCCTCACTAACACTGAGGTTGTTCTGTTGCTCTGTAAGGTAAATCAGAAACAAGCCTTTTGTGTCTGTGTTTCTTTTCTGCGGTAGCACCTAATTCTTCTCATGCCAAAGCATTTTCCTCTTTGATTGACTGCACTAACTGGATCATGACACATGCCTCCTGTCAGACAGTTCTGTGAGAAGCCGCATGTGAAAGCCTCTGCTTTATGGCAAGTACAAACTTCCTTCCACACACTAAAGCCAGAACAAATTTTATGCTGAGCTTTTGGGGTTTTTTTTGAGAAATGAGTAACAGATGTCGGTTATTCTTTCACTCAGTAACTGGAGATTCCTAAAGCCCATCTTCGATGACTTGTCTTGCCCCCATGCACTAATACATTGTTTACACCTTTTTGCAAGTCATTTGAACATGTTCCAGGACTAACAGGCTCTCACCCCAACCACCTATTAAGCTTTCACTTCATATTTTTGCTAATTCTCTTTCCTGACTTAAGTCATCATTACTGGTTAAATAGAAGAGAAATGCAGTAACTGGTCTCTCATAATTGCATCTCTCCTGTATACATAAAAATGAAGTTTAAGATAAGATATATGAAGTTTACTATAACTGTTGACATTGCTACTTTTGTGAAGTCCTTCTACATTACATTTCACTGAACAGAAATGGTGTCAGATTTCTCATTTCACAATCAATTTACTTTCATATATGACTATTGAGGAACAAGTTACACTATACATTAAATAGCATGACAATAGGCAAGGTGTAAATTTTTAAGACAACAGAGTATCCTTTAAATGTATCTGATGGCAGTTTGCTTTCGTTATCACTGCAGAAAACAAGATATGGTATTATAGGAACTTATGTTTCCAAGCCCATGAATGAAATTTCAAAGAAGGTACTTTTTAACTTCAAGCTTTTGACACACACATACTCCTAAATGCAAACTAAAACACCAAAGGACCTCTAGCTTTATATGTCATATGTAGTATTCTGCAGTATTCAGAGGCAGCCCACATTTTAATCATCTGGTACCAGAACATGTGCCTGCTTCTGGGAAAAAGGCAAATCAATGAAAGCTTTGTGATACTACATTTATGAACAAACATTTTTCATACAAAGTTTTGTAGCTTGAATAGATCTTCACTTTACAAAATAAGGAATATAAAGCCCTAGTGAAATCCATATTCAAAATACAAGCTCTGTACACAGGAAGTAAAATAGTTCCAAAATAGCTGTTACCTAATGTATCATTTACTTCTTTGTTTTCAGATAAAATCTCTCTAAAAAAGATTAGATCTGGTGGTCTGCACGCTAGTCACAAGTAAACTTAGAAGTGTTTTCCATGGTACAACTAAAGGCAAACAATTTATTTGAATTATTCAGGGAGAAGATACCAAATCAGCAGGGAGCCAATACATATATGCTTCAATCATTAGTTTCCCTAAATTTCCATCATTAATGAGTTAAACAACATTAGGATAAGTGTGGCACTTCTTTCCCCAGAAGAATACCCTAACTTTGGAAAAGAAATCTGGTCTCTAAACATAGGCTTTTTGTTCTTTCAAGCTCTTTAGCACACCTCACACATTTGGGTAGCTGTGGAAAACACAAAAGATTAGTGTTTCTTTTGACACACTGCTTAGTAGAGTCTTTTTGTTAACAGATTAAAGAAGTAATTATACTGTACTTGAATAAAGTCTGTTGAAGCAGAGAAATTACTATTGTTTGTGTTAGAGTTAAACATTACAGGAAAGCCTGATTTTGCGCAGCCTCAGTGGGGTGGAATGCACTAGAAGAATTAAGAAACTCTGAAATAATCAGTAGCTTCAGATTTCTAATAGCTGCATGTATACTGCAATTAGAGTCTAAATTAAAAGTGACATACACAGGAAAATACAGCATGATATGCGCCAAAAGTGAAAATTCTAAAATGTACTTTATAGTCATTAATAAGTTTTCTAACAAATTAGTCCCAAAAGCCAGACCATCTCTTCTGAACATGCAGCTATCTTTCTTATATAAATAATTTCAAAATATAAGCCACTATTCACAGAATCCATGCAAAACTGGCTACTTCCCAGACAAACACAACAGAAAGATGACAACTTTCCATTTGTCTTTGGAAGCCTGCCAGAGCAATGGGAGTGATAAACTCTAAGATCTTTTTCACCAGGTAGACATAAGGACAAAGAAGCAGACGTGCAGCCATGTGTAGCTGGAGCCAGCTGCTCAGCCACTGCACTCCATCAGAGTACAAATCGCTGATTGTAGCCAGGCTGTGCTGCAATTCTGCATCAGCTGCATACCAGAGTTCAAATAGCTTGTGCTGAATTCAAAAATTCACCACTCCATTCAAAAGGAGTACAAACTGCGAAGCACCTCTGGAGTGGATTTGTGCCAGTGTGTACCCCGCTGTCTGGATCTTGGTTAAACAGAGCCTGCCCTGCTGTTTGCTTTACTTGTACAGAGTGAAAAGCCCATTTCTGTGTGTGCATGCTCAGGGGACTTTATTTCAGGAGAGCCACACACTCCTCCTGTATATGTCAGGAGAGTTCTCCAGGCAGCATCATACTACTTGAGAGAGCTTTTCCTAACAATATGTGGGCTATACCACTGCTGAGCTCTTCAGACCAGGCACTTGTCCCCCACCCTGACAACAGGAAGCAATTTTACTGTCATACAGCATGTCATTGGAGATTAATACAGACTCTAACACAGCCAGTTCCAGGTGGTATGACAAGGGCCAGGATAACCACATACTTTTCACAGCTGTGCAAGTAGGATGGTAGAATCAGATTGCTTTAGATTTGAAAGGATCTCTAGAGATCACGTGATCAACCAATCTCAAAGTTAGACCCAAAGCCAGACCAGGTTGCTGTATAGCCAGCAGAGTTCTGAACATCTCCATGGATGGAGATCACCAAACCTTCTTGGCAACCTGCTCCAGTGACTGACTACCATCACTTTGAAATCACCCCCCTTTCCCCTCACTCTCAACTGGAATTTCTCTTGTCGCAGCTTATGCCTCATCTCTTCTGCCCTTTTTCTGTACATCTCCAAGAGTATTCATCTTCTTTGTAAAGTCCCTCTAAATAACTGAAGACGGCAATGGGATCCTCTCCTTAATCTTCTCAGATCTTCCAGTTTCTTCCTACATATTATGCTGCAGCCCCCTAACAGTAATATTTTGATATCACTAATAGTACAAAATTCAGCCATGCCATCCTTGCTACCTGGTGTTTTTCTCTGCTGTCCTGGGTTCAGCAGTGGCAGTCATTTTTATCCTTCGTAGTGACTGGTGCAGTGCTGTGTTTGTGGCTTTCGGTCTGGGAACAGTACTGATAATACCGATGTTTGTAGCTACAGCTTAGATTGTTTACACTTATCAAGAACTTTCTGAGCCTCATGCTCTGCCCTGGGAGGAGGGAAAGCCGGGAGGAAGCAGGGGCAGGACACCTGACCCAAGCTGGCCAAAGAGGTATTCCATACCATAGCATGTCATGTCCAGGATGTGAACTGGGAGATACCCGGAAGGGCTAGTTCTCTCTCTTTGCTCGATTGGTGAGCGGTGATTGTGTTCTCTTCCCTTGTTATTTCCCTTGTCATTGTTGTTGGTGGTGGTGGCAGTGGCGGTGTGTGTTGTGCCTTGGTTGCTGGACTGTTCTTGTCTCGGCCCGTGGGGGTTGCATTCTTTTGATTTTCCTCCCCATCCCTCCGGTTGGGGGGGGGGGGGACAGGTTCTGGGCAGGGGAAAACGTGCAGGCTACATGCTTTTCTAATTTACAACTAGGCTTAAACCACGACATCTGCTTACTATTGCTTGGCTGCAGAACACTTTTGGCCAAAGTCAAGATTCCTTGGATTTGGGCCCTATTTCTTTACCAGGATGTCATTTATTAGTCTTATCTTTCCAATACCTAGTAGAATAAGAAAACAACAGGTAACAGAAGCATGGAATCATGAAAGTCATGAAGAAATATGACCCCTACAGGCAGCTCATTCATTCTCACTTTAAACAGAGAGGACTGCAATATCTAAAAGAATTATCGAGGATGACGGCAAAACTCCTTGCATACGCCAGTTTGAGTTTAACTTTTCTCTGCAAGTACCAGCACTCTTTTTCTCATAAAAAACAAAATGCCTATTACAGAGCAGAATACAAGACACAGTGAAGAAACCATCCACTTATGTTAGAAGGTGGAATTTCAGCCACTTTTGTGTGAGCAATCATAGCACTGGCCCAAGGTTCAGCAGTTTTACCAGCAGTGACACGGCCATATCTGTTGTTCTCCAGTGCCTGCTGAGTTTGGGGTGAGTATGTGATGTTTTGATTTCACATCACAAGGGCCAGGCACATGCCACACAAAGGGCTTGTATCTGAATGAGCCAAGTCTTACCACGCTGAAAGGAAGGAATGTACAGTTAACTGCAGATGCCACTTAACTTTCTTCCCAGCAGAAGCTTGCACACATTGAAGGTTTAGATTGTTTTGGCATTAGACTGAGATTCTTCGAGCTAAAAATTGAAAGTGCTCTGTTCTCTTGAAGCTGTCTTCTCTGACCCTCTTTTTTGGAAAATTAAAAATTCTCATCAGGTTTTTCTTCACATTTGGTTCCCTGTCTGGGTACAGCTGCTTTCTCCCAAAATCTCTGCGTCCTATAGATCTGCAGTATCTCTTTAGAAGTGTGGGGAATTAGTATGGACAATGAGGCAACAGAAGCAATGGCACATAGGATCAGATTGGATGGTTGTCAAATAATACAGCTCTACATTAGATGGTCATGCCTAGAAAAAACAAGGAATGGTCTTTTGACAGAAGGCTGGGACCTGGCTATGCCTAAATAAGATGACCTCATGAAGCTATAAATCCCACATTAAAACCTCATCCCTAGAGTACAATTAAGAGGCTGGGGTTTATTTATTCATTAACCACAAGAACTTTCCCTCTTCAAGTTCCAAATAAGATCACGAGTAAGGAAAGCTTAACAGTGACCACAGCAGACAGGATAGGAGATCTCTCAAATCATGCAAGCAAGGTAATTTATTTTGTATTTTAATCAGCACAGATAAGAAAACTTGCTCAGATTTGAGTATCACCTGACAACACACCAGGAGTGAGCACTCCAAGCAGAAGCCAATAATAAAAATGACATTAACAGCTGATTTTGTTGCCTTTTAGAAAGCACCTGCACACTGCAGTCTGGTGGAAGGAAGCATAACTGCTACCAGCACTGGAACAGGAATGCAGGCATCTGTAACAGATCATTGACTCCAGATCAGAGCAACTTCTTTGGAAAATTCCACCCAATTTCTGGACTCTACATACCCCAAGCTTCACAGAAAAGTACTTTAAATGATTTTACAAACTGGCAGTTGAATTTTGGCAGAACTAAGAAGACACTAGTGTGAGCAGTCAGCAGATGATTTACAAACAAATGAAACTTGAACAATGTCAATTTTCAAAGGACACATTTTCATAGAATATGGATTATGTATGTTCTCTGGAGTCCTGCTTCCACTCCAAACACTGCAATTGTACGCATACTATTTCCATAGAATTAGTTTATTCCTATACTCAACCTTCACATGAAATTTCTGTCATGAAATAAAGGAAGGTATATAGAGAAACACTTTTCAGGGTCAGATTGTCAGCAGATCAAAGCAAAGACAAGAGGAAAGCTGTACTGAATCCATTCAAAGTACTCACAAGTATTTGCCCTTTTCTTGCTCTGAAAAAAAAATAATAATCATTACTTTTCAAAAAAAAAAAATCATGCTAAAGATATATGTAATCTTAAGAATATAATACTGCAAAAAATAAAGTTGATATATTATTTGATCTAAGAAATGCACTTCAGAATTGCTAGTTTTGCTTCCAGTACTATAAATGTTGGGTATGTCTTAGCTTAATAAAGCCACAAACACTATTGCTGGTCAGGTCTTGACAAGTCCTAGCAAATTCTCCAGAAGGGATTTCAATATTGTGAAACTCAATGCTAAATGTGTGAAATATATTATGTTTTGAGTTTTTATCATCCTGATTTGGGATAGTCCTTTCACAAAATCAAAACATTTGTGTGCCAGTGTTTAAAAATATGAAAAGATGGGTTTTAATCTAAAAATTAGCCCTTTAAAGAAGACATGAAGTTATTAATATTGAGAAAAATATTTTAGCCTCTTTGACTATGAAGACTAATGCTGATAGAAATCAAACTTAAATTTCAACACTTTAGTCTACACAAAAGCACAACAGTTCTAATTGCATTGGTGTCACTGAGCCAGACTAGTAAGATAAGTATACATGCATTTACTGTATACATTTTTATGTTTGTTGGGGACTAATCATAGTAAAATAAATCCAGCACAGCAATGAAAAAGGTTGTGTTACGGCTGATAAACACTTATAAACCAGAAAACCAGTAAAATTTGGTTTGATGTTCAAGACAAAAAAAAGATTCATTTTTCATGAATCGAATTCTGTAAGAGCTTCAGTGTACATTTTTAATCTTTATATAAATGACCTTGATAAAATGAATAAATTGAGCAAGACTATCACCTAGTGGTCAAAGGGAGCAATAGTATTTTATTTCTTGTGAGCTCTTGTATTTGCTGGAAAGTTATTTGGGACTTCTTTTTTCCTTCGTAGAACTCTATCGAATACTAAATCTGCACAGGATTACTGTATAAGCATCAAATGAATATATTAAGAAACCCCATTGTGCCAATCTTTTATCACCTGTAATTTATTCTTATATCCATCAGCTTTTTTAAGAAACCTCACATCTTAAAACAGTTCGACTAAATTGTTGATTTCACTTGGTGATTTGTTCTGTTTCGGTTGTGTTTTATTTTCCTGAAGCAAACCTAAGTTCCTACCTCAAAAGCCTATTCAGACTTTTTCAAGAGTATGCATATTGTGTTCAGACAACGCTCCTTTGTCTATGAGAAGAGGAATGGAAGGCAGAGAAGATATTTCAGGTAGATGGAAAATCTGAACTGAAGGGAGATATGAAATAGAGTATTTCTAAAATGAGCAAAATCCAAAGAGAAATAATCAGTGTCAATTCTGTAGGGTTTTTTAAAAAGGTTTGGATGCTTTGGGGTTTGGCTTTGGTTTTGGTTTTGGAGGTGGGGTGGGTTGGGTATGCTTTTGTTTTATTTAAAACAAGCATACCAACCAAAAACAAATCCAAACACACATTCTTGAAGCCTACAAATTTATAGTAATTGTTATTCTGGAGTCCATAGGAGCTTCTGTCACAGTCCAGTGCACTAGAGACTACACCAACAAAGAACAAAAGCTGGTGCATGCCCTAAGGAGCTTACTTTTTGCACCTCCACGTAGGTATTATAACACAGCAATTCTACTAGAGTCTGTAGGATTACATTATCAGGGGCATAGAGGGTGAAGCTTCTGGGGTTTCACTGGACAATAAGCACAAAGTAATTATTTGACATGCTGAAAGAAGAAACAGTTTTACATTTTTGAGGTTTCCTCCTTGTTTTCAGACATTTTTCTCTCTCAACCAAGACCAAAAAATAAGAAGTGAGAGGATATAATTTTTTCAGGCAATATCAGTGCTCTTTCTCTTCAAACCACTTTGAAAAAGTTATTCTAAACAGACTTCATTGCTTTTTAGAATAACTAAAAAGAGAAAGTGCGTGTTGGAATTGTGACAAAAAAAAAAACAGAAAACAGTTGCTCCCTGTAATCCAGGAAACTATTGTGAAAAGACAGGGCACATTTATACAGATCTTGGCCCTGGGCAGCACCGCTGCATGGCTTCTGCTTTGGCTCTAGCTTGCACCTGCCAGCTCTTAGCAAAGGCAAGGAGGTCATGCACATCTATTCCAGTTGACTGGAAAAGAAAGCCTGGCCTTGAAGGTGCGCTGTCACAGCTCTAGCTGAAAATGTAACTCTTATGGAAACAAAACAAAAAGCAAAATTTTTATTCTCATTCTAGATTATTTTAGTTTGAAAGAGCATATATGCAGTTTATTTAAGCTGAACTAATAGTCCACCACTGCAGAGGACTAGGCCAAGGGTGAAAGACCATTTACTTGGATGAATCTATCATTCCTTGGTTATGTAGTACCAATAACATGGACATGAAAAAATAGAGAAAGCAAGCAAAGAAGGAAACTCTTTGCTGCTGTTGCAATTTGTTATGCATCATAACTGCACTCAAAGGAACAGGATTTGACTCCCAGCGGCACCTGAAAAACAGTGCAAGTAAGTGGTATTTCAGAAAGTCTCCTATTACCACTTACCAGATAAATTAATCTTAATTACGTAAGACCTTACAAATCCCAAAAAAGAAAAGCACTAGTTTCTCAGTCTGGAACTCTGAAGTAAAAGACAACATTTATTTTAATTGCCTTTTATTTTTCCTGTGAATATTTATTCTTAATTAACAGGAGGTACAAAAACTCCAGAAGAAATTAAGTGATCTGCTGCTAGAACCTAGTTACAGTGTAACTCATTAAATTCATAGTTCAGGAACCTTCAAGATGTTCAGCTGTACTGTGACGCAAGCAATTTTTGTTTACTTCATTCATTACAGATTAAGAACATAAGAATGGTTTTCAACAGTCCTATGGAATTACAGTTTTGCTCCATCTAAAGAACCTTTTATGGATTTCAATGTGACTTTTATTCAAAGCCAAGTGGAACGTAAAAATAATGCCAGACATTGCTAACCATTCACTGAACCTGACTTGCTGTGTTCTTTTACAAACATCAGTAAACCTATCTTAGCTCAGTATAGTTGACAAAATGCAGATTTCTATATCCAATATACGGTATCAGTTAAAGCATCCTAACATAATTCATGTATCTCCATGCTTGGCTACTGAGAAGGTACCTAAGAATATTGTTCCAGATTGGCAGTTTTATTCTTTCAGCATAGTACAGCTATGATCTGCAGCAATGGTAGAGTGTGCATTGAGAGGAGACACAAAATTCTTGGCAGCCAACCTGAAATGTAAAGCACACTATTCATTACAAAAAACTGCATTTTCACTTCTGTGTCCAAACTGATTTTACTACACGTGTACATGCATGCAACACTTATGCAAACTAGATGCAGTTTCCGGTTGTTAGAAGAGGAGATCATCCAATTTATCACCTTGTTGCTTTGCTTGAGCTGGAACAGAAAAGCAAAGCAATATTCACACAGCACACAAGTGTCAGAATATTCAAAGGCTCCTCTTCCAGAAGGGTCATGAGAGCAGGGCTTTGATGTGAAAATTCTAAGTTATTCCACGATGGTGAAAGTCGCAGCTCCAGAAACCCACTACTGTGGCTGCATCCAGGTTTCTCAGCCCATGGCCAGTGATAAATCTGTTTTGTCCATGACATTGTAGAATATGTAGCAAGATGTGCTGTAACAATATGTTACTACCAGAAATAATGCAGTTGACCTGAAGTAGTGGAGTCTTCTGTTTATTTGAAAAACAAAATATTTTCCCTTCAGTTTGATCGAAGACACTTTTTCCTTGATTCCCCATTCTTTGCTTTGACTACAGGAGTTCAGTATTTCACCTCTTCCAGAAGGGCATTGCAGAACTCATGAGGATACATGGAAGGTGACAAATCCCATGCATATGGTGACTGGTTACAAATGATGACCCCAACCATTGCTCACGCATCAAAGTACAATCCCAAAGAGCAACAGCATGTAAGGGATCCCTGATGTAAAACTCCACAGACTGCCAGGAGTCAAAGACAAGTATCAACAGCTTTAAATAGTGCTCTCATCTTTCCAGTCTAAAAGCAATTACCGATTAGTTGCCAACAAATGCCTCCAACATCAAGAATTTGCATGTAAAAATATCTATATCCAACTAATAACTACAGCTGGGTGGTTCCCTTACCTGTCATTTACATGTATTAATGTTTTATTGCTGGAATCAAAGTAAATTCAGAACACCAAGGAACCTTCAATTAAATGTTAACTAACATGAGCACCTCTCCTTTATGCTCTGCACTAGACCTTGTCACCAGTCATCAGACTATCTTCTTGATCCTGAGATACAGAAGAAAAGCCTACATGGAATTAGGTGGGGAAAAATAAAAGCCTACTGTTTCCTACTCTTCCTGAGAAAAGCGTTCACCCACAGCTCCCAAAGCTATGCTTTTGTGGAGAGGGACTGGAAAACAGCTGGGAAAAGAATGCCAAAAGTTTTCATAAGTGAATGGCACAAGATCAGACAAGAATGCAGCTAGATTTAGTAGATTTCATGGCAAGTCAGCAAGTCATGTCACATGAGTGAAGATAACTTTCTATTTATAGCTTCAGTTAATTAGTATTCTCAAGCATCTCATACAAAGGATATCTAATTTTGAATAAGGAAAAAAATAATGCAGAAGTGTCTTTCAGACAATAGTGGAACAACAGGATTGATACCTTGTACTGCAAGTAGGCAATCCACACCCCTGGAAGAAATAAAATCCAACTGAGAAATGCAACAAGGCTAGCTATCATTCATATCAGTAGGCTTACAAACATTAGTTGAAAAATGGGTACGTAATTTTGCTTTACTACCTCTTAACATGAAGTTAAAGTCACTCTTCTGATCTTATTCCGTCCACTCATTTTCAGGTAGCACCATGGGAGAAAAGAGCTGCCATGAACTTACTTCTCTTGGACTATTTGGGTCAGAGTGGGCAATTGCCTTATAAACCTGCGTCTTGTGCAAAATGCTTTCAGGCTGAAGATTTAATCAGCAAAGATTACCTTACAAATAGAGTTATATTTATAATAGGCCAAAGAGTCACTTTTTAGTTACGACTATTGTAAATATCTAGCCCTCTTTCTTGAAGCACCTTCAAAATTAATTTGAAAGCATTTTTCTCTAAATATTTGATCTAAAAGATCACTAGAATTATTACTTAATTAGACTGTATAATCTTCCACACAAAATTAAAAGAAGGAAGCATTGTCTTGCAATACCTCTGATCAATGAGAAAAAGATGACAGGAGCATTTAACACTTAGTATAACAGAGCTTCAGGCCAGATTTGGCTTTCAGTGATTCTTTGGTTTTAGGATTTATTTTAACTAGTTCTATGAGATATTCCTGAAAGCAGAAATTTAACAGCAGGGAAGTCACACAAACTTCCCAACCATAAATGTAAGAAGCTCACTCATAATTTTCAAAGATGATAAGGCCTCCATGTGAACAGGAGAGCAATACTCATTCCAAACACATTCATACCTCAACTAGCCACAACCAAACTGGCTCCGGAAGCAGTAGCAGTTGATCTGTGGTGGCAGGTAACTCAGTCCTGTTGAATTTATCATTTTTGAAATGTTTTGCAGCTTCTGGTGAGCTTTGTTCTGCCAAGAGTGCTAGTAGTATCTGGGCTGCTGCATAGCTAGCATGTGCCATAATACTACTGTACTCCTGCTGGTTTCCAGAAGGACCTTAAAACAGGTGCTATTGCTCTGAAAACCTGCCACAAGATACTTGCCACAGTAAGACACTCTGGCTATGAAATGAACATATTATTTGTGACAGGATATGAAACAGACTCACAATGCGCCAATTCCTATGCCTTTTCATTGTTACTATTGCTGTTCTCATTGAAGGATTTTGCAGTCTCAGTCCTGCACAAAAAATCATATTCAGAACTGGTATGTTATTTTCTACAAGTTAAAAGGGCAACAAAGCTGGTAAAGGGCCTGGAGCGCAAGTCTGATGAGGAACAGCTGAGGGACCTGGGAGGGTTTAGTCTGGAGAAAAGAAGGCTCAGGGGGGACCTTACTGCTCTCTACAACTGCCTGAGAGGAGGTTGTAGTGATGTAGAAGGCAGTCTCTTCTCCCAGATAACAAGTGACAGGACAAGAGGATCTTGTCCTTAATCTGCGCTTGGGAGGTTTTGTCTGTATATTAGGAAAAATTTCTTCACCAAAATGGTAATCAGGTATTGAAACAGGCTGCCCAGGGAATGGTGGAATCACTGACTCTGGAAGTGTTCACAAACCATGTAGACGAGGCCCTCAGTGACATGGTTTAATGGTGGACTTGGCAGTCCTGCGGTAATGGTTGGTCTTGATGATCTTTAAGGTCTTTTCCAACCTAGCCAATTCCAGGATTCTAAGTTTGCACATCCATTGCTGATAACTGGTCTTGGTTTTCCCAAGTTAACAACTACTTTCTACAGTACTATTTCTGCTAAACTTTGCTATGTTTGAGATCAAATCTGCCTCACTTGCCTGATCCCAGGGAGGAATACACTTTCCTTACATTCACTCCAAGTGTACTCCCACCAAGTTGTAAAGTAACCATTATTCATAGTAATTGCATTGTTTTTATCATGATTTAAAAAGTCACATCTAGAAATGTAAATAGCGGGTCACGACTATGCTGTATGGCCATTTCTGTACTGATGTTTCAGACACAAAAAGTTTAAGCAGAGCTTCAGAGTAAAATTGAGTCCTTTTCTTCCTTTACTATCTGTGATCATATCTGCAGGTGTCAATAGGTCTTTTGATAACATCAAAACTAACTGCATTAAGGCTACGAGTGGGAACGTGGACTACTGCAACTTATTGCAAAGTTATCTAAAATATAAAGAGATATATTGTCCCCTTTTCCTCCTCCAAATAAGACAGCTTACATCAACACAGTGTCCAGTTCCCTGAAGACATTATTAACTCAGTCCTGCAGTGTTAATAAGTCAGATACCAGATCAGACAGAATTAGAATAGACAAATTAATCAGAAGAGGATGCACTGTAGAGTGTCCAGTTCAATCTAACTACATTTATATTACTGTTAGAATTTAGAGACAAGTTTCAGTCTTTAATGACAATTCTTTTTTTCTTCACATGTCACAGGTTAATTAATAAGTGTACTGACTGGTGGGACCAGTCGAATAAGAAAAAAAATTAATAATTGCTGTAGAGCACGTTAGGCTGCTTGGTAGTTTAAGATTCATAAGGCATACTATGGCTTTTTCATAATAAAATACATTGAAACAC
>WYDI02030872.1:0-17588 GCA_009867235.2 Psittacus erithacus
GCCACCAGTGCCAAACTAAGGCCAACAAGGCTTCTTGACATGTCTTGGCAGATAATCAAATGATTCCTTCCAGTCCTCCCTTTCTTATATTTTTTATCCCCTAAAGGACCTTGGAGATCATCTTTTTAAAACAAGAAGAATCTTTCCCTGACTGTATTTTGGGATTCTTAACTTCAAATTTAGTTTCTTGTTTTCCTGTCCCCCTTGCTAGTAATTTCCAGTGACATTTAAAATAAACTAGAAGATGACTGCTGAACAATGCTTCCAGGGATTTCAGGTGCTGCCATTGTCAGAAACGACAGCAAGCAGACACATCAGATTTTCTCAGAAAGGGAGTTCTTCAATGCAAAAAATTATGTGTGTTTTAAGGTCCCATTTTTGGCAGCATTAAAGCAATGCTAGCATGTTTTCTTCAGGTTTGCGACCTTTGGCAGAGGTCAAATGCCTCCCCTAGGCTTTATCACAACTTCTGATAACACTCGTATTTGAATTCTTAAGCTAAAAACAATGTACATAGAAGCATTTCTGTTCAGTGGTAGAACTTACCTACTGATAGACACTCATGCTTACATTGATGTCAGTGACTTAACTTCACGGGCTTCAGTAGGACCAGGATGGCTCCAAGTCCTGGCTCATCCTCTGGCCCTGCAGACAAGTACCACACAGCTAGACAGGTTTCTGAAAACCTGGGCAACCTCATGAATACTGCCTCTAAGAAAAAGTCCTTGGCTCAGGTTGATTACCTGAACTGGAAGAAAACTATCTGGCGGGGCCAAAGCTGTGTCAGGGTGTTTGTCAACAGTTAAACAGCACAGAGGATCACAAGCTGGTGTATGGATCTTCAACTGGAGCCTCGCTTCTTGCTGGAGAAATAACCCAAATGTTACTGTCACTTATTTGACAGTATCCTTGCACAGGGCAGGCTATAGTTTGAAGCTTTGTGGAAAGAACAAAAACTCAAATTCAGTGCTTACATTGCATCCAGCACACAAGGGAAATTACAAACTAGAAAAATCATTTTGCTTCATTTGAGCCAATGTCTTGTCATGTCTGTCTGCAACACCCTTCCAGGTGGTAGGTAGGAGGCCTGTAGCAGTTTAAAGGATAAGACATTTTCCTACTAACTTTTACTTTGTACATGTTACAATGTCCAGGGTTAAATGTGGATTGCAGCTGAATACATAACTGCTTTTGCACTTGCTGCACTCCCAATTCTGCTATTCACCACTCTGTAACATATTTTGAGATCCTCAGAAGACGAAAAGTTCTATATAAAACTCAGTTCATTTTAATAATACAGTAAGGAAACAAGAAAAACAGAGCTCAGTGCAGGATATCCACAGCAAAAGCCATAGAAAGATTCATAGATAAGAATTCTCTACATCTAGTACTTTCAGAGCCTTTTTTTCTCCCTCACTGCTCATTTGAGTAGATAGATACTTACACAGATTTGCATTACTTAAAGGAAAGAATAAAATATATGTTGAGATCTATACTCATCCTGATGAATTGCAGTGTGATTTGATCCTTTGTAGGTACAAAATGTGTCCTCTGAGTTGTAGTAGCAGTTTATTTTACTGCAGTAATCTCAGCAGTGTTTTCCTACACCAAGGTATCTGACACATTTACCAAGCTTTCTTTTTACATTTCATTTACCAGCACTGCAGGCAAAAATTTCTGGGCAAATCACAGTTACATGCAGAAAACCACTTATCACAAATGAGTCTGTGCTGATGCTTCTATTTGTACATTTAAAATCCATGATCTACTGGAGACCATATACCATAAAGGAGCGCATAGCAAGATGCATTTCTCCACCTTCACCTTCTGTAAACTGGGACTCCTTTTTACTTTTGCTTGCTATAAAATGAGACAGGTTGATTATTGCACCCATGTGCCTTCACTCTTCACTCTTACGCACACACATAGACTTGGATGCAAACATTGCTTTGGCTGATGATAGCTCTGAGCATGGCTGTACAGTCAAACAGGCATTGCAAATCCATTTCCTTAAAATTATTGATGTGTTTGGCTTCTTAGCTTGAGACAGCCATAGCGTTGAGAAAAGATTGTTATTTGGGCCCAAACAGGCTAAAGTGGGAAATGTCCTTTTGTAAAAAAGCATGCTTAGTGGCAACCATATTCTCATCTGATCAGGAAGGGGGGACCACAATAGCATGGTCCAAGAGTTAAAGAGCTTATTTTCTAAATCCCTTCATCCTTTCTAGAACCGTGAGACATTGACAGCAAGCCACTTAACTCTGTCCAGCCACAGCTGTGTGGGTTTTGCATAATTAATTATTTATACCAAGGCAGACACAGTAATTAACTTCCAGATGAATATGATATTCTGATCAGAAATGCTTTGCATTTCAGCCATCCCTCAAGCAAGTAACTGTCAAAGCTGGACTGTTTGACAGAGTGGGTCCTGCCAAAATCCCTCCCAGACATCTGTTCTCAGACAAAAAGAACAGATTCTCAAAGCAGTGCTTGCAGACGTTGCCTTGTTTCAGCAGGCAAAGAATAACAATTTCACAAATTCTGGCTAATTTTGTCTGATTTCAGGACAGTATGCTGAACCTCATAAAAAGCCAGGATCTGTTTTTTTTTTTCCATTGGTGCAAATTGAGTGTTTCCTCATGGAAATCAATGGCCTGTGCTGATGTCAGGCAGGTGCAGGTCGGGAATGAAGCCTGAGGGATTTGATATGAGGCGGATTTGAAGACAGCGGGCAATTTTTTGATTTTCTTTGTTTTGGTGAACAGAAACGAACAATAATCATCAGCATTACAATAATACTGAATCATTTACTTGCTATTACTGCTGTCCACAGCATAATGGTAATTCATTGGAGTAAGAACTTTACACTGAGGCAAATTTATACTGATTCTTTTTTTCTATTTCTCCTTTTTAGCAGAAATTTGTGTTAACCGCTAAGGATTGTGGTTAAATATTCAAAAACAAAAATAGAGAAGAATAGACACCCTGAATGCACACACCAGAGCTACAGCTGACTGCAAATTGCATTTTGTTACTGTGATTTCTGATGTAGTGCCCATATTATCACAGTGCTTTAATGCTGAGTGCTCGCTGTAATGGAAGACAAGATGATGACTACAAAAAAGAGGTTACAGCATAGCAGAAATAAGCTTACCTGACAGATATAAAACTGGTTTATTCTCAAACAGTTCATTGAATATGTAGGAACCAGGAGGATGGTGGCTGGCTTGGCACATCCTGGATGCTGTGTTCAGGGAAAGATGAGTACTCCAGGGCTATGGAAAGGCCATTCACTTCTTCAAGAGCACTCAAAATCTGGGATGGAAGGAAGGCTATGGCAGCCAGGGAAGGACAGAGAGTGGTCAGCCAACCTCCAACTACTGCAATAAGGATAAGATGATCTACCAAAAACATTCATGCCCACTCCATCACCACTCCAAATATTCTTTGAGACGGCACTGGCACCCATCTGACCATCATCGGCTTGTTCAGTGAGCCAAACTTGTGAAAAAAAAAAAACAAACAACAATTTTTGTTGTTGGGTCAGTTTTCTGCTGTATCAATTTAATATGAGGTTGTGGTAAGTACCAAAACAAGGGAAATAGAGGGGGCAAGGAGAGGCGTGTGTCATATTAGCTTGACTGTTTTTCCAGGCTGCAGGATCAAAGAGCAGACGTGCACAGCCAGACCTCAGTGGCAATGGGCAGAGAGACTCTCCTAGAGGTGCCGAGCAGGCTGTGTGGAGATTGCTTCAACCCAGAAAGTCCCTAAGAGCAGCTTAGTCAAAGAAGCCTGCAGAAAAGGAGCCATTCTGCAGGGACCAGAGAGGATAAGTAGATAAGCAGGTTGGTTTACAAGCCATTATTTAATGTTGTTCAAGTGGGAGTTTAGATTTTTACTTATTTCTCAATTGTTTCAGTTGTGTTAGTAGAAGTCTTGGTGATGTTTTGGAGTGCTTACCTTTAAGACTAGGATACAGACATACCAAGCCAGCTGTCCACCTTGGCCTAAGTCTATTAGAGCCAGCAAACGCCCACGCAAACATGTCAGCAGTCAAACCATGTATTTGTTAGGATACATAAAAAGAGGTCCAGGATTAATAGCTTTGTGTGTACCTAGAACATCTAGAAATCTTTCTAACTTCAGTTCAGCACAGGCATCTGAAACGCTCTGGGTCAGAGCAAGAAGCTGGAATGAAACGGTGCATAGATTCTGTTACAACTGTTCAGTGACATTATTTTCCCGTCCTCTGAAGTGTGTGACACTGGTATCCTGGACTAGATGGAACAGAGTTTTATTCAGGGTGGCAATTCCTTATATTCCTATATGATCTTAAAGCCTGGTCCACAGAATATGGAAATCAGAAGAAAGATATAATGAATGCTGCACCTATTCTGATATAGCAATTTTTAATTTTCTGTAATGACAAAAGCCCATGTTTTCAACAAAAATGTTCCCAAAGTTGTAAGCAAGAAATTCAAAATTGTTTTCACTCCAAGTGATACCACTTCTCCCATACAGGAAAGGCCAGGGCAACAGGCAGCTGGACTTGTCATCCTTGGCATACCCTGTCTGTAATTCCATTTAGTTAGTTCTGTCAATATGCTTAAAATTTACAGTAAGTGTGGACTGCCTGCTAGCGTCTCATCAAAGCTCAACTCTGCATTTGCCTGCTGCACATCTATGAAACAATATAAAGGCTCAGTCATCTAAAGACATTTTCACCATACCATCAGAAACACAATAGATTCCCCTCCTCTCCCCCGTGGAATAATTCAAGCTCATAGTAAAATGCCACAGCTTTGCAAACCTTCATGGTTTCACAGCTAGAGTGTGTGATGACTTGTTTGGGGAGGTCTGTAGTCTCCAGTGTCACCAGGTACAAAATTGACCCTTCAACCTGACTCCCAAAAAGTTTGCTGCTGCTCCCCAGTCCTCAATCCCCCTGCACATTCAGCACACATAATCCTCATTCATGTGGGACCTCTGCACTATTTACTGACTTTTAAACCCAAACGTGTTTATTTTGTGTGGATCAGCTACCTAAACACAGTGAGGACACTAAAGGTGTTCCAAAATATTCAGCGAGGTCGATAAGTAAATTTTTTCATACTAACAGCTTCAATTCCACATCCACTGACACCCTTACTACAAAGCGTCATCTACAAAAACACATTTTACTTTTGAGTGACCAGCTCATGGGATTGCGATGATGAAATCCAAACAATTATTTTAAAGCATTTGGACTTGCACAGTTGCATTTCCAATATATTCTTCAATTATCTTCAATTACTGCTTTTTAAAGGAGCCAGTTCTTGAACTAATCATCTTGTTTCCAGTGGCAGTCTTGTTTGTTTAGAGCTAGTTTTGTACAGCACTGTCCTGGACATGAGACACAATCCAAATGCCTCGTAAAGTGTTTTATTTGTAAAGAAGACAGATTTTTCACATGTTATTTGGAAAGGAAAGGTTTGGCAATGGAAATCAGTTTTCTACACTTCCCTGTCTTTATGAACTTAACTAACCTTATTCTAATGAGAATAGCAAAAGAAGAGTTTCCCGGAGTCACAGCTCTTCTCCCAGTAAATTCTCCAGGACTATCCCTCTTCTTTGTTACAAACCATAACAGAAAGGAAAACTAGGCTTCTAGCTTGAAACTGTGCAGAATTTTGCTCAATCTGAATTTCAAGGCCTACAATGCTTGTTCTTTGCAGAAGCATTAGAAATCCCAGATTCCCAATACTGAAGTCAATACACATTTTAGCTCCTATTTTCAGTATGGGAAACCTAAAAAGAAAAGGCATGCTTTTGAAATAATACATTCTTCCAAATGTTATATTACTGTAAGAACATTCACATAGTTAACATTTTACATAATGTTCGGAAATGTGGTGGGTTTGTATGCTTCCCGCCCCGCCTCCCCAGAAAGGAGCAAAGTCATCAGATCAGGACAAAATACATATGATTTTCTGAGTTATTTTTTTAAAGCCTCAGAATAGCAATTCATTATGGTGGCCAGGAAAGCCAAAGCAGGGAAGAAGGACATAGAAGGGACAGAACCGCACTGCAGCAATGCTAGTTTTCTGGGGGGCTTTGCCTGCTTTTTTTTTTTTTCTTTTAATAGTATTTAAGGTATCTCTATAACCATCCATCAGCCCAAATGTCCTCTCTCCTGGCTTTCTCTTTGAGGCTCACTAAGTCAGCAATTTCAGAAGCAATATCTCCTGCAAATCACTCTGCAGATAGCTGTAGTGCATGCAGCCAGAGCTCATGAGTCAATGAAGTGTACGAGAGAGAAACAGGCAAGATCCTTTCACTCCCATTTTCTTGACACTTGTGCTATGTCAGTGAACCCCTGAAGTGTGAGGGGACAATCATGCTCCCAGTGACCAGCATGGGGGGCAGAAGGAAATGGTATTCTCTTTGCAGCATAAACATCATGCACAAAACATGATCAATGAAATGAGAAATGGATGATGGTGATGGATGATCAGCAGTCAGTAAAATCAAAAACTAGTGGTGCTCACCAGGTGATTTAAACACATCAAATTCAGTGCTCTGTCTAATATGCCCCTTTTCCTAAAGCATACACCCTAAAGGAGCAAGTCTTTGCAAAGAACTCTAGTAGTGCTGACTCTACTTTGTTCAAAACATCTCTTTTCAGCACAGATACTATTTTTTTCCCCGTAAAATATGAAGGCATATGAAAGGAGAATTAATAGTGAAAACCCAGCAGGGCTGCTGCATGCAAGTATGCACAGCATGCTCCCCTGTTGCTTCTGGACTGGCACTAGCCTGACAAACGCCTGGAAACGAAGCTTTCTGGAGCCTTTATTAAGATTCATGGGAAAGGCAGGCCCCAAACCCACAGACAGCATCAGCATGAAGCATCCTAGCCTCCTCTCTCCCATAAGCACTGCCAGCACATCTGGCTCAGAATCTAGAGGGGAATGAAGAAACTAGGAGGGAGTATAAAGTGAATCTGTCAGCATTTACTTGCATGACAATCTGCCATGTAGAATACGTGCCATGCACAATACAAAGCTTTCAGGCGCATGGTTCCCTGCTACACCCTGGCTGTAGGCTAGTGAACTCACATTTCTCCCATACATGTCAGAGGAAGACTGCAAATCTACACACAGGGCTTCACAGCCCGCGTAGATGACTTTTTTCTCTTTGCGCTCTTGTAGGACTCACAGGCACTTTAAACCTCATCTCTTCAAAGACACTTCTGAAAATTCCAAGCCATTTGAAGTCTGGGGTCTTGAAACCTTGCTCTCTTCTGTTTATTTGACAATTTGATTTAATTATTAGTGGCTCATGTGAGTGTGTGTGTGCATGCTTCTGTATGCTTATATAAAAAGTAATGACAACTTATTCTAGCTACACATGCAAACACATATTGTTTTCTGATAAACTGAACTAAAAAAAAAAAAAATATCTCTGATTCTTCCTTTTCGGCAGCTTTGCATGGGCTTTTACAGCAGGGCAAAAGTTGTATAAAGCTATATATTACTTTGTCATTCACAGTAAAGATGCTTTTCATCACCTGAATGTACAAATAGTACATTCATGGATGATAAATATAAAAAAGTTATTTTCTGAAAAGCTCCAAAAGGTGCACAAACTCTACAGACGAAGTCCCTTCCTGTGCTTTGTCTCTGCTGCACTTACAGCAAACTCAGCTCCCCATGGCCACCTCAACAAAATGCCCAGGCCTGAGAGGCAGAGGAAAGTATATGCTGCTTGCTGAGTGAGTGGGAGAACAAGCAGTGCTCCTGGATATAAATGGATCTGCTATTCCTCACATTTCCACACTTGTGGCTTGCAAATCTGCATTCTTAGTTTTTAGAAAGCAATCATTTGAAGCAGACTTGGCAGATAATATTGCTAGCTGAGGACTTCTGATGTGTGTTAAAAGTACTATTTTAGTGGTTCATGAGGGATGGAAAAGCAAGAGATTCTGCCTACAAAGATAAGAAAAGCAGTTATTTACAGATCACCTGAAGTTTCCAGAAGTGTTTGCTGCAAATCTTAACTAGGTTAGTTAGACACACTAAGTCTCTAGGCAGCACAAGCATAAATTTCAGCTTGGCACCCAACGGCCAGGCTCTGTGGTCTGTGTTAGACTTTAGACTGAATGTCACACTAGCCACAGTGGCTACATTCAGCACTGCTACAGAGGCAACCTGAATGTAGTCTTCATACCATACACACGTCATTTCCGAACCAATGTTAGATGCTTGAAAATCTGCAGTACTTTCAGATCACCTCAGGCCACAAAGAGTCTGGAAACTAAATCTGCCCCTGCCTGAAGGCCCTGGTGGTTTTGGCACATCCTCAGCTGGGCCGTTATCTGACCAGCTGCTCTCCAGTGTCCTCTGTGCTGCTGCTTTGCTGGGTGCTGGAGAAAAGCCCCAAGGCAGAACCTACAAACCACTATGACATGTCACTGTTGGCACACCTCAGCATGCCCACCAACCAAGTACAGGTGCCAAAGGAGGACATGAGCTGAGCAGTGCTGTAGGCATCTGCAGAGTGTGGTGATGCCAAGCAGTAGGTTTCTTCTTTGGTCATCTTGGGAATCTTGGCTTTACAGTCTATGGGTCATTTTATTACCACACAGTGAGTCCCCTCATCAGGTGACAACTTACATTTCAAACAGAATTTTTGCTATGTAAAAAGATAACAATTTGAGAAAGTATCTATTTTTTTTCCCCTGAAATTGAAAGAAGAATTTCATTGTCTTTCATTTTTATGAAATAAATGTTTTGTTTTTATCATCCTAAAACCAGCTCATTTCTATTTGTTTTGACTACTAATGCAAAAATCTAAATGGTAAAGCGAGAATGAAATGTTTTACATTTGAACTTATGAAGAAAAAATAATTCAATAATTGCATGAAAAATATGCTGTTGAATTTGATATGCTATTCAAAACCCACATTTTTCTGTAAATCAGCAGTTTCTCACAGAAAACATACTATTCATACCTTGTTGACTAGTTCTCTTCTTAAACACACACTAAAACAAGTCCATACTGTTTCTTGTATTTTTCCTATTTGTCTATTCTTTCTGAGATTTTTGACCTACTTAGCATTAAATTTTACCCATTGTTGCCCAGAAAGCACAAGACAGACTTTTCCAAAAAGAAGTGCTAAATTTTTCAATTTATTGCTAAATACTCTGTATATCACTGATGAAAAAAATAATGGTTACGTATTCAGTAAAACTCTTGACTCAAAATGTATGCTTGCCATATTTGTCATAGCTTAGAGAAGAAAAATAATGTTTCCATTTTAATTTTCTTGATGTCTGAAAAGAAGTCTTTCAGCTGATATTACTTTTTTTTCAGCATAGTGAGAATGGCCCAGCTGTACCATAAACTGAACACTTAGCCTTGCATTCAGAAATCACCAGCTTGCATTTAAAAGTCAGTTAGTCTTGTATTCAGGAAGCAAAAATCATATGAATGATAAATGATTTGTAATGCAAGATGTTTTTTCTAAGATCTTTTATGGAGGTCAAAGGGCTCATCATTTTATGCTTTTCCAAAATTACATTTTCCTTTAAAAAGCAGTAAATTATTAAATTTAATATAAAATACATATTTTAATAAGTAGAATATAGAAGGCATGACCTCTGTCACATACTAAGTGTATCAACACCTTGCATTGTCCCAGTGATATATTTTAAGGAGATTTTAACATAAATCAGGTATTGAATGTGAAGATCTTTCCATTCAAACACATTTTAATGTGTTTAATGTGAACTTTCAATGCCATGATGCACAATGAGGGGCTTAAAACTGACTTTTTGATGCACTATGGCTTGCAAGGCATGCTGTTTGTGCACTGCAGTGGAGTTTTTCCTTTGTTAGAAAAATGGGGTTTATATCTTAGCTTGGATGGAGTACTTTTAACCAAACCATATATATGTGTATTTTAATTACAGATAAAACTCTCAGCTGCCTAAAAGTCATCTTCATAAAAAATTAAATAATAATCCTAGAAAATGGACATATTGCACAATTATAATTTAGAAAATAAAGACAGATGGTTTGTATAAGTGGCAAACTCATATTTTCATTGACTAGAAGCCTACATGTATTTGAGAAAATACTTTGAAATTAATTATTTGCCAGAAAAAGATGTCAATGTTCTGGAGCTCTGCCACACTGTAGCATCTTGCTTGGTTAGATGAATGTGTGAGGGGGAGGCAGATACAGACTCCATAATTATTTGTCACAACTCAGAGCAGTGGGGCAGATTCAAAATTAAAGTCAGCTCCAAATACCCTGGAGGAGTCAGTTTCACACTGCAGTATGTCAACAGTTTGAGCGCATCGTTTTCTTCATCTCCAGTCTCACATTCGGCCTCATCCCCCTCAAAATCTAGTGTTTTCCTTTATAAATTCTTATTTGTCATTAACGCTCTGTGGAAGCCCATTTATTTACTACATTTTGGCCTGCTATAAGAAACCTGAGTGTAAAGACTGAGTCTGTGCAGAGCCCATGGCACCTTGTGAGATCTGAGATGAGAGAACCAGGACCTTGCTCTACTCTTGATGCATCATGTAAGCTTGGACAGTATCTGTCTCCCATATTTTTTTCTCCAAAATTATGATAAAAACATTTATGCATTTCCCAGGATTATCAGGAAGATTTCACTGTTATCTACTGATGTTTCCTAAAATGCCCAATAAGGCAATTACTATTTAAGTTGAAAAAATAATCTTTTTTCTCTTCAGCAAAGGATCACCTGTCTTAGAACTAATGAGGTTTAAGCACCCTTACTATGCTGGACTAAAGCTTTTAAAAAGTACGTTTCACTGTCGTGGTTTAAGCTCAGACAGTAACTCAGAACCATGCAGACGCTTGCTCACTCTCCTCTCTCCTTCCTTCCCTCACTCCCAGAGGGTTGGGGAGGAGAATCGTAAGAATCTAACTCCTACGGGTTGAAATAAGAACAGCCCAGTAACTAAGGTATAACACAAACCACTACTGCTACCACCAATAATAATAACAATAAGGGAAATAACAAGGGAAGAGAATACAATTCCTCACCACCCGCAGATTAATACCCAGCCCAAAAAAAGCAGTAATCTGGGCCTTCCAGGTAACTCCCCCCACTTTATATACTGAGCATGACATGCTGTGGTATGGAATACCTCTTTGGCTAGTTTGGGTCAGGTGTCCCATATCTGCTTCCTCCCGGCTTCCCATGCCCCTCCTCACTGGCAGAGCATGAGGTTAAAAGTCCTTGATTGGAGTAAGCGTTACTGAGGAACAACTAAAAACATCAGTGTTGCTCTCACAGACAAAAGCCAAAACATAGCACTGCACCAGCTAATAAGGAGAAAAATGACTGCTACAGCTGAAGCCAGGACATTCACCCAAGCTGCAAAATTGGAGATGTATCATATATGATCATATATAATATATATGATGTATGGTCTGTCTCACTTTGGTGCTGGGCAAGACCACAGAATCATAGAATGGTTTGGGTTGGAAAGGACTTTAAGATCGTCTAGTTCCAACCCTGCCGCCATGGGCAGGGACACCCCACACTAGACCATGTCCCTCGAGGCTCTGTCCAGTCTGGCCTTGAACACTGTCAGGGATGTTGCAGCCACAATTTTCCTGGGCATCCTGTGCTAGTGTCTCACCATCCTCACAGGAAAGAGTTTCTTCCTTATATCTAATCTGAACCTCCTTCTATCAGCTTAAAGATGTTCTCCCCTGTCCTGCTCTTGCAAAAAGTCCCTTTCCAGTTCTCTTGTAGGCCCCTTTAGATACTGGAAGGTTGCTATAAGGTCTCCCTGGAGCCTTCTATGCTCCAGACAGAACAAGCCCAAGTCTCTCAGCCTGCCTTATAGCACAGGTATTCCAGTCCTCTGGTCATCTTTGTGACCCTCCTCTGGATTCACTTGAGCAGGTCCATGTCCCTCTTGTGTTGGGGCCCCCAGAGCTGGATGCAGTACTCAAGGTGGGATCTCATGAGAGTGGAGTACCAGCCTGTATTTGTACTTGCAATTGCTCTTACCCAGACACGGGACCTTGCACTTGGTCTTATTGAACATCATGAGGTTTGCACTGGCCCATTTCTAAAGCCTGTCGAAGTCTCTCTGGATGCAAATAGATGCAAAAATAGATGAATAGATGGAAAATACAGTTCAGAAATATCTGACATATTTCTGTTTTAGCAATACAGTTTCTATATAAATAATTGATTCTTTTATATTAATCCTGTGAAAGCTGGAGGCTACAGTGACTTCAAATGCACACTTTTCTCTCTGTTATTATCCACACAGCACTAACAGGTACATGCAGATTGGTAGTAAGGTATTTACATTTTCTTATACAAAGGAAAATTTGTGAACTTTGCAAAAGGAGGTTTAGTAGGTCTGGGGTATGATATTGGCCGGAAAAATAAAAAGTTAGAAAGTTCTTGGTCTGTACAGCTAAATCTACAGAAATACTATGCACACTGCCTGTTTCTAGAGCTATGTATTTGTATACCCTCATGTACAGAGAGGGTTAACTTATTTTCTGAACACAAATGCAGTGTATATCTCAAAACAATAATCTTGTTGTAATGAGCAGCTGTTTCTGATGATAATAAAGATTCTGAAATTACACATGCATAACGCAAGAGGTGAATGAAAAAATATATAAAAGACAGCAGTTTATAGTAGATGCTACCAAACATGGTACAAAGCGAAGTACCCCAGGGCTTGTTTGTGAATGACCATCAACCTTTTCCAAAATGTCAAGTGCAGATTGAAAACAGACTAATTTAATCTCTGTTAATTATATGCATGTGAATAATAGCCTTCTCTTGGTTTTGTTTTTAATTTCTTTTTAATTATTTGATTCAGTGTGACATTCCTCCTTGTAAGCAAGGAAAGCCATGTGTTCTCTCTGACCTTACAGTTTAAGAGAGTTTGAGATATTTCATTGACCCTCCCCCCTCAAATCTGGGGCTAATATGTCTCATTATCTCAGTGCATAAAACTGATTATTAAGTAGTTTTTGATGAAGCAAACAGGCTTCCACTTGTCCTTTTGAATTATCTCAATATCATTAATTGTTTAAATCTGACAATGAGGTCATTCAATTACAGTATTTTCTACACAGTCTATGCTTAATGTCACATTGAGGTTGTTATCCAGAGCAGAGAGGGTTAAATTATCAGTGTGCTGTTGCCGCTGTGATCCTAATGTAAATGAACATTTGGTGTTTTATTTTTTTTCTTAGCTGCTGGTTACTACGTTATTAGCATATTTGATGTATTTCTCAGCTCAGTTAATAAGCAGTTCTGAACGCAAGAGATTGATGTTTTAGAAGGCCATTTATAGACTGTTTTCTCTTGCAACAATATCTGGAACATGTCTATAAGCTATTATGACTACTGACTTTGGGTTTAGGCCATATGCACCACTGATAAAGCCTAATCTCTGTTTCTGTCTGCTGCTTAGGTGTTTTATTGCTAGACTATGGCCATCCTAAGAATTCTAAACATTTCTTCTTTCCTCTCTAGTTTCTACTGAACCTAAATTCTGCATTGAATACTAAAGGGATATGAAAGTAATATTAAAACATTTTGTATCCTTCAGGTGCGTTAAAATTATCTGAATACCATTCCTTACATCAAATATGTTCAAAATCCTGAAGCACATGTGTAAATTTTGTAAAAAGAATTATTAGAAAATATTAAGGAAAGAATATATTGAAATGCAAGAAATACAAACTAGCGTATTCCTATTACACCCAGTGCATAGGATAGCATGGAGAAGCATATTGATGTAAAATATTCTCAGCTGAAATTAACAGGAGTACAGAGAATAGGCACTGCAGCTGACTGCTTAGATGGGAACCTGGTGACTCTTCCTCAACAACTGGGTTTTCATACCTCGGCACAGGGCAAAGCTTTGGAGAGGTTTGGGGCTTGTAAGGGGAGGTGCCCACTCAGGCAGGTGCAGCCACATGTATGTGTCATCTAAGTATAAGGACCAGGCTTGCCAGGAGGCTGCAGCACTTAGATCTTCATCATCCTTGCACCAACTCTCCCTTGTGTTAGGCAGAAACTCACCTTTGGAACTCAGACTTTCTGCTCAGAAAAAGAAATTGATATTAGCTCAACTGCCACTCTTTTGCTTATTATATTGTTGATTTTAGTTCTGCTGCAATGCTTTGAGATCCTGAATGGCTTCCAAGCCTATATTTGAAATCCACCTCTTTGAGTAGTGTCCCAGGTAATGCGATCAATATAGTTAGCATTAAAGCTCACTAAATGATGGCAGTGATTTTGGTAATGACTTGTGAGGTTTCAAATTCTGCTTTGGGAAATAAAATTCTTCAGACAGTTTTGTAAAAATAGACTTCTGTTGAGACAGTTTGTCTTCAGATTTTTCAAAATCATTCCACTCTCTCCTCTACTTTTTTTATCCTCACCTGTCTCTCCCATTTCAGATGTAACTGGAAAAATAGCAGTTCTCAAAGGATCCTTCCAGATGAAAAAATTTATCAAAACTGCTGCCTGTGCAAAACATTTTGTCTTTGGTGAAACAGGGCATTTGAAAAAATGACATTTTGTCTAAACTCTTTCAACCAGCCCTCACTAACAAGCTTTCCACAGATAAGCAATGTATACCCTGCTTTTTCTTCACCAAGCTGGGACACTACATGCATTTTGCCAAGCCACTTGGCAGCTAGTATTTCTGTTAAATTGACTAGTACATCTGTCAGCCCTGGGACAAAGCTAGGTTTCCCACCCTGAACCTTTCAAGCAGAACCTTTTGAAAAAGACAAAATGCTGTATCTACCTTAAAACATAAAGGATCCTCAGGGCATTGGAAACTAATGTGCTGCTTTAATGCAAACATCCCTTGTGAGGGCTCTCGGTCCTCGTATGCTCAGAACAGCAGGAGGAAGAATACATGAATATAAATGAGCTGCACAGCAGTATTCAGAAAATGGAGCTATAAGAGTTAATGAGATGGTGTCCCGCTGTTGGACGCTTGCATGTTAAAAATCCTGATGGTTTTATCCAGCAGCAAGTTTGAAAAACCTGGGCAAAGCTAGTGATTTTGGAGCTCCTGTGTCTGCAGAACAGTGTCTCTTTCCATATGGCCTTGTTGCAGTCAAAGAGCCTTTGATATATCTAAATCTAACAAGGGAGAAAACAGAGGGATTACTAGAAATAATTGACCATGGAGAAACCAAGTAATTATTAATAGCATTATACAGCAAACTGCACATGGCTGGTGTATATATGCAGCTCTGTGCATGGAGCAACTGGCAGAGGACCCTGTAACTAAACACCACTGCAAATACCACTTAGCTGTGTGTTTAAGACTCACTTTGTAGCAGCTGAATTCAAAAGGAAGGTTCCCATTTATGACCATGTTGGCCATGAAAGCGCTGCCCCACTTCAGAATGACAATTCAGCGCTATCTCTTTCTTGCAACCAATTATACTTTTCCCAAAATGGCCACCGCCCCAAAAATGCCCCTTTGAGCTACGGCCCAGTGCATGTCCGGCACAGATCAGTCTGACCTATCACTCCTGTCTTATCCTGTTAATCTACTGAATTAACAGGATGCATTACAAGGCAGTAATACATCTGCTGCTCAATAAAACAACTCTGCACCACAGAGTATCCTCTCACTGTACTTGGGTGAGATGAAGAGTTGTTTGGCACAGGTACTGGTGTGATGGATTTGCTCTATGCAGAGTTGGGTGTGTCCCTGCTCTTTCCAGGATCTCCCAAACCCAAGAGACTGCCTTGCTTAGGTGGTCCTTCTGTTCAGGAACATAGGAGAAGTGAGAGTCACATATCTGAATGCCCCACAGAGGCTGACCCTGAAGAGCTTCAGAAGAGCCCTATGTCACACAGGATGTCCACATGCATGCAGAAGGTTTGATGGGGAGAATTTCACACCTTTGTTTACCTACAGGAACAATCTGGTATATTAAACATTATTTTAAAAGCTTTGGGCCCGTGATCAGCATCAGAGTGAAATTAGCTAAGCATGGGGCTTGTTTATACATGTTCAGTGATTATCACCCAGCTGGTGCATTTTTCACTCTTGGTATTTGAGAATTAATAAACTTGCTGAGTGACAATTCCAAACTTATCTCTAATGAAATTAGCTTCCCTAGCAGGAAGTGATGAGCACAGTTTTTGATGGTAGCGACCAGGTGTCATTCTCATATATTTCTTGCAAGATGGTTTTTGTTTTTTTTTTTTCCTAAGGACTTGTTGACATGCAGGAATAGTTTAGAATAGTTTGGGTTTGTTTGGTGTTTTTAAAGCTTGCAGGGATACTTTTCTGATAACAGTACGTCTGTGCAGATATTGAAGGTCATGTGCAGGCCAGGGTTTGCCAGCTGTCTCTCCCGAGAGCACCTAAACTCATCATGCTGTAACTCTTCAGCCACAGGTTTGGTTCCCAGCTGAATACCAGGGTCCACGACAAAACCTGCAATTTCGTATTCACATATTCACAGAGCTCCTCTGTCCACATGGCAGATCTCAAACAGATACACAAAAGTTGCAACCTTGCAATTCTCTGTTCCTGCCTCTTTGTTTTGTTACTTCTTTCTGTTGTCAAAAAAAGCCTGATTCTTAAAGAGGACTTAGAAATCTAGTGATGAGTTGTGTGGCTTCAGTGCAGATGCTAAGATATGGTGCACTCTGTAGTGAAGAATGGTAATGTAAATTGGTGTTTCATAGCTATTGCACTTTTAATTCATGTGTTGGTTTATTTCATAAGTGAAGCTCCCAATAGAGATAAATCTTAAGGGTATAATCACAGGTCAGTCTTGGAAGAAATGATACATTGCAATTAGTTTTGTGATTTGAGTATTTTTCTTAGACAAGATCTTTAATCATCCTAAACAGAATAAATTCTCAGGGAAAAGGTGTTTCCTGTAAACCAGCTAATAACATTTTGGCTGAAATGCCTGAAAGAGATAATTACCTAAAATGCTGCTTTGACTTCTGTTCAAAGACTAATGTCCCTCCCTGACAAATCACCTGCTTCTGTGATGTTGTGAATGATGTCTGGAGTTTCTACCATGTTTGTTGGAGAGATTTGAGTGATGAGGAGTACAACTTTCTTAGTGAATTGAAGCAAATACCGGAAGTTTTCAATATCAAAGGGCTCTTCCTATATTTTATTTAAATAAAAAAAAAAAAGTTTAAAGGAAAAAGTTTTGGACTTTGAACAGCTTGTTGCATATCAGTGTCTTCAGGGAAGAAAGATTTTTGAGAGAGAGAGGATGGTGACTGTTTTATAAGAATCATCCTCTTCTAAGCAAAGAGCCAGCCTTGTTCCCATGACACACAGGCGCCTAAAGCCAGGAACAGCAGGAAAGTTTGCTTAGCCAAGCAATGTTCACAAAATCCAACAGACACAGGAGGAGTAAGATCAAACTTTGGAGCCTGAGGTCAGAGTCTTGTAGTGCAAAAAATTTTGTTAAGAGTAAACTCTGCACAAATAAGACAGTTTCTTGCTAAACCACTGCTCTTTGGTTTGTTTATTTCTATTGTCAATGGAGAGGGAGAGGAGAGGAGAGGAGAG
>WYDI02030872.1:17708-45310 GCA_009867235.2 Psittacus erithacus
AGAGGAGAGGAGAGGAGAGGAGAGGAGAGGAGAGGAGAGGAGAGGAGGAAAGGGAAAACCAGCTGTTCTACAAGGTAGGACCCTGCTATACTCTGAATCCTCTGAACTCCACTGGATTTCATGCGTTCACAGGTGGAATATGCATGTGAACTAAATACTTTAGGTTCCCTTTATAGTCCATAGAAAGTTATAAGCAACATTAGAGAATAATTCACCTGACTTCAGATGGTTAATGCAGGATGTTACTCCCTACGACTTCTTTCCTTCCTGCTATTGAAAATGGTTTGCAGACAGGTGCTGTCTACGGAAAAATGTTTTCATTTGGTCAAATGAACTGTGTCTACACTTCCAAAACCAAGTATATATCTTGGCTTCAAACCAATGATATCTTTTTTATTAAAAAAAAAAAAAAAAAAAAGAAGAAAAAAAAAAAAACAAACCCAATGTCTTTTTCCCCGGATTTTTCTGATTCTTTCCCCCATCCCACTGTGGGGGAGCGCGTGAGCAGCTGTGTGATGTTCAGCTGCCTGCCACGTTAAACCACAAAATGCAGTCACAGAAAGTGCAAAAGACATCCTCCTGTCCCATCAGTCCTACTGATCATTGCTGTCACCCAGTACATGGTTACTTCCATTAGAAGAGAGCATCATGTTCATAATACAACTTGAATAAAAACAAACGTATAGAAACAAATGTAAGTAGAAAACAAGACGTGTGCTAGACTAGCAAAAAAATCTTTTTTCAACAGTATCATTCCCCTTCTGGTGTGGCAGTTTAAATGGACAGCACATGGAGGATAGGCACAGAACATGTGCTACTTCTGCACCTTCCATCAGCCTAACAGCACTGTCACAGCAGAAGAAAACTTGAGTTCCTAGGAACAAGGTTGTGATAAAGTCACAGAAAACTACTTTTTCTACTGCTAGAAGATTTCCTGGCGTGCCTGATAATCTAGTCCAAAAGATGGACAAACATTATGCTTCCTGTCTTTTCAAACACGATGACCAAGAAGAAACATGCTTGCTGTTTCAGCAGGGTGCAGCAGACATCCTTTGAAAGGACCTACATAGCACAAGAATAAGAAGATGCTTGGGGTACTAAAACAGAAACTTGCCTTTTTATTTTAGTATTATTTTATTATTGTTACCTGCAAAGAGAGACTTGTAAAACATATGTAAATCTGGGTTTGTCAGAAATCACTGGAAACTGTTGCTCATGAAACTTTATACCCAGAATTAATTCAGATTTGTTTGGATATGAACCATGCCACCTTGGTGTGAAACACTCTTTAGAGCAGTCATCAAAGGGCACTGATAAAGCAATAGTAATGTAGTGAAATAAAAGGGCTGCTGGCCTTCCTGGAGATCTTGGTGTTAGGATCTGTCTTGTTTTGTCATATTCATTAACAATAGGAAAGAGAATGACTAAATGGACCTCAATGGGCTTCTCATATTTCAGAAGGACTGATAGAATGGGGCCAGCTATGAGAAATGTATATAGCCGGTGTAAAGAAGGATTACTCTGACATTGCTGAGACACAAACTCTGCTCTCCCCCTCTGGCTGTGAGAGTCTGGGTCCATCGGTAACTACTGGGAGATGGGTTCCCCTTCTCCCTGAGCTCTGGGGACTGGCTCCTGGGACTGAATGTAAGGAGGCAGAAAAGGTCTTTTATTTCAGAAAGAAAATTTTTATCATAAGTGATTTTTAATTAACAAAAATAATAATTATTAACAAAGAAAATAAGAAAATAGATATCTGCAGCATTTAATTGTTTTCATTATCCATGTAGAATTAACATACAGTTTAAGACTGCAAGGTTTTATTAAAAATTTTCAGGAAGGTTGTACAGATCCAGAGAAGATTCCAGGCTAAGCCTAGCAGTGAACATAAAAACCAGATACCTTTATCATTTAGATAATGGTGGCTACAAATAAGCATCTAGATGAATACCAAAATTATCTAAATTTGTGAATTATTATTTTAATTATGACTCTTTCATTGAATTAGTTTATGGGTTTGGTAGTAGATTGTCAGCTGATACTTTGCTCCCTTAATCCTTCAGAAATATATAATATATGAATATGTTTTCACCATTTATATTCCCTTTGCATACATGTAGATTGCTAGCTCTGGTAAAATGATGTCTCAGGTTTCATTTTCTGTACCTGCAAAGTGGAATCATTAATTTTACTATAATAGAAGGCATGATTGTTCACTAATAATACCTACAAATCTCTTGATGATTCTTAAACTGTTTCTAATGGGAAAGATGCATTGTTTACATTCTCTCCACAAATACAAAGTAGCAGAACAATTTAATTTAAATATTTCAAGTACACCAACAGGAGATGAAAAGTCTAAGAGAATGAAAAGAAGCATACATAATCTAGAATTATTTTAATAGTGGAAAGCTGTCCTTTCTATTCAGAGGAAAAATGTCTACTGAGAAATTAAAATGATATTGCTCTCATAAAACTGCAAACTTTCACTTTTTACATCTCCCATAAATCCAGATTTGAGACTGATGCCAAGAAATGTATGTTTGTCTTGATCAAATGGAAATGATCAAAATACCACATCCAATTCTGAATCTTCATAAAAATCTCATAAATATATTATTTCCGCTCATGAAATTGAGGCTGGCGATTTCATACTGTTCAGCAACCCCAGTGCAGCAAGTTAAATGCTCAGGTAGCCAACCTAAAACATTCCAAGATATTTAAGCAGGTAAATACTTTAGCAAAAATAAAGCCAGGGACTTGGTGCCATAGTGCTATGAAGAACTTGGGTTCAGATGAGTTTCCAGGGTTACTTATGGTTGAAGGCCAGAGACTGCCTTTGCAGGCCCCCTTGGCAGAAATGAGCTACAGATGGTTCTTCTCTATGACCAAGCCCCGGGAGGGGTTTGCCATGAAGCAAGGGAGCACCAGGGTAAGACCGCTTTCTACACAGGCACTGCATCCTGGGAGAACACATGCTGGTTTACACACCAAAGAGGAATTCCTGCTGGCTTAAATCTTCTCTGCAGCGCTAGTGACTAGCTATGCAGAGACTGCCAACCAAGGCCCTATATATCAAGCTATCCAGTCTGACAGCCCGGTTAGGTTAATCATTAAAACTCTGCCTCTCTCTCTCTGAGGGTCTCTGGGGCTTTGCTTAATGCAGCAGACAGATGGCACTGAGGAAATTCAGGTGGTGCATGATAAGATTTGGGGGTTTTTTAAATGTGGTTGCTAGAATTTTTCAAATAGATTAAGTTCAATTGTAAATCATTCCTGTTCCCAGGGTTGGAGTCTTTATTAGCCCCCCAGTGCTTGCACCGAAGAATTGATCCTTCAGCAGCAACTGCACTTGATGGGGGAAGGTAACAGTGCTCTTACAGCATTGTACACCATCTGTTAATGCCCCGTTATAAGGAGGTGGTACAGTCAAATGTAACTAGCTAATTACCCAGCAAAATCCTAGTTCATTTCAGCACCATATATAAATTCTTATTTAAGTTTTTCTTGATTTTCTTTAATCAAGGACATAACCCACATCACTACTGCTCACCATCATGGCTGCTCAAATTTGGAAAGTCATCCTGGATCTCTTCACCTAGTCAGGCATTTCTGTTTGTCTATGAGTCTGACATTCTGCCAAATTAAACATAATTTTAAAACAGGAGAAAAGACAAGAAACAGGATATGAGCTCTCTCTTCCCTTTCTCGTCATACAAAGGACAGGCTCCTCTACTCTAGTCCAAAAAGGACGAGAAATGAAAAATGCATCATAGATGTACAAATCTCTCCTGCAGCTCCAAGCTGTTGTCGTAGATGAATCCCTGCTGCCACTCATCAGCCTGTCACAGCATGGCTATTAACACTGACTGAGGCAAATAGAGAACTTTGGTTTAGGACTTAGATACAATAGTTAATTCACTCCATGGAGAAAACCTGGCTGGAAATTATTGTTCTCATAGATCAAGACAAAAAATAAGCCAATATGGGGAATAAAAAATTAAGTGTGAATATGAGCAAGTGTTATTTACAGACCAAAGTTGCCCTGAAATATCAAAAGAAAATGATTAAGTGAAGATTTATGGGAGTAAAACCCAGTCCCACTCAAAGACATCAGCTGAAGATTTCATCATTCCATGTGAACAAGCTCGTGTTTTCAGAAGGATTTTACAAATCAATGATGTCACGTTATTGGGATGGTTTACAAATTGCTGTTCTCATTTTAAAGTAATGTATAGCCTCTTGCACCTGGGCAAATAATGTCTCTGTTTCAAACTAGAACAACTCTATCTAAACCACACTATAACAGCGTAAAACAAGTCTTATCAGTGTATTGCATTCGAGCAGGTGCATTTGTAAGAGAAAAGCAGTGGCTAAAATCCCAATGTAGAGCTAATGTTCACTATGAACAAGCTCTACCAGAAATTCCATTTGAGGCGAACAGCTCAATGGCAACAAAAATGTTTTCTGGGCAGAACAATTTCTTCACTGAAGAGTTAGAGCCAGGTATTAGCTTCTGCAATGTATGTTTTATACTCCAGTATGACTTTTTTTCAGGTTTTTTTCTAGTATAAAGATTATATCCAGGTTATCAGCTTCTGAAGTGTGCATTTTAACTCCAGGATACTGGTTCATATAGAATGCTTTGAAATATAGGGCACATTTTAGACCTGAATCTGGTTGCTTTGGATGTTACACAGTTGGATTGTATCCTTCATTACCTTTTATGTTTTAATTTCCCTTGTAGGTATTTGCAAAACATATTCCCATTTCCTGTCTTTGATAGGATCTTTAAAAAAAGGAAAACAAAAGTTAAAATAGTGCCATTTGAGGCTTTCTTACATAGTCTAAAGAAATCTGGCTTCTCCAGAATGATTTTTGTGCTTTTAATGTTTATTCTTTATTTTCATTTTTTTCAAAGAAAAGCACATTTATCATGTTTTTACTAACCAACTCTGTGAAATATCAAATTATTTCTGTAAGGATATAATTAAAATATAAAGATACATACGTCTATCTTTAGAGCACAAAAAAGATGCAGTGTTATCTACCTTATTTACCCAAGTTCTGGGAACTTGAGAAGTTTTAGATAAAGATTCTGCACTCTGTCTTCAAGAACCTGATGCATAGTAAGAGTTTCTGCCTCAGTTTCTGATTAATTTCACTGCTATTTTTTTTCTGTTTTCCTCATCCCTTTGCGCCTGTTTTAGTCTTGTTGAAAGGCTGAGATTATTTGTTGTAGGAATTTACATGTATGAAGAACAAATAAGTTTAAGAAAGCTAAAGGAAGACATGCAAACAGACTTCAAATATATAAAAGCCTGATGAAAAATCAAAAAAGGAGGGAATATCTCTCTTTAAACACAGAGTGGACAAGACAAGAGGTATTACGATTAAATTTTCTCAGGAACTATTTGGGTTAGAAATTATTAAAAAACAGGACAAAAAACAAGCAAACGAAAAAAAAACTCCACAAATTTTGTAACTGTAGGACAGTTAAATGCTGAATTGCTGCCAAGGAAGGAGTATTATGATAGGTTAAACAAACAGCTGCAAGGAACAGCCAGGTATTTCTGATGCTGCCATGGGTCAGAAGACCATCAACCTACCAACTTTACTACTAACTGTTCAAACAACTAAAACCCACTAAAAAGCATAGGAGAATTAATGACATCTGTTATCCACCAATTGTCCAGAGTATTTCCCTGACTAAAATTACTTATTTTTTGCAGCAGGCTTCTTCTTTAAGGTAAGAGCATCTACAATTTCATAGTTAGCCTGACAGTTGGGCAGAGGTGGAAGGCAGTCAGGTACCAGGAAAAGTTGAGCTCGGAGGCACTGCAAACAATTTAGTAACAGGTGAAAATATATGTCTGAAGAGATTATAAATTATCTCCTTTATATACAGAAGATTCACTGGTAAGCACTACACAGCAATTGCATTTCTGGAATAGTGGTCCTTTACACAAGTTTGAGGCATGTTAAACAGCCATTGTTTGTTAAACGTGGTTTTCCCTATCCCTCAGATGTTACTAAGCCTCCAGCTGCTCTTTTTCACTGGCAAATCACATGGCTTATACACAGACAGAGGGCAGGTCACATGGAAAGAATAAATAGGACTGTTGTCAAACTCCTGTAGAATCACTGGAAGCAATTCTCTACAGTTTCTGCATAGCCTTTTTTAAAAAATAAATAAATAAGCAGCCACAAAAATACATTGCAGTTCTGACTTTAAAATTTGTTTCTATTTTATTTTCTGCTAAGAAAAATGAAGCGTAGGAAAATGCATAGCAATTAGCCAAAACATTTCACAAATATCAGCTACCTGTGCTTTGCTGTTATTTTGGACTGTCCTTCACTGGCTTGACTAGAGGTCAGTGGCCAGCCTCATCCATTTAGAAGCCATTAGGTGCTTTACACTGTGAGAACTATTACTGAAGATGTTATTGCTAGGACTTTTTCTGGACAAGGCCTGACCAGCCCATACAGCAAGCTCAGCCAGGCATTCTGTCCAGTTTAACGGGGTCTTGATTCAGTGAGGGCTTCCATCCTAGAATCATAAAATGGTTTGGGTTGGAAGGGATCTTCAAAATCATTGAGTTCCAACGCGCTGCCATGGGAAGGGACACTTTCCAGTAGATCAGGCTGTTCAAAGCCCCATCTAATCCAGCCTTGAACACTGCCAAGGACTGGAAAATGGAAAGAGGCAAGTACCGCAAGAACTATGGATCCTGCTGCCCAGGAATGATAAATTGGACTTTTAAGGATGTGTCTACCCATATCTTTATGTTCTAATCTCACACCATGATTTTCCTCAGTGGAAAACGAGGTAGGGGATAATCTGCATTTACCTAGCACCATAAGGCCTCCTCCATCATGGCAATAAAATCTCAGATCCATATACCCATACGTTGTCTCTGAGATTTTTCTTTCCCAGACACCAAAAGAGTTTTAGATGTTCAAATTTTATTTGACATCTCCGAAATTAAAAAATGACTCTTTCATCTTTGAACCCCTCCTTTATAGCACAGTGCTGGTTCCTACTATTGCTCCTGCCACTGGCAGTACTTCCTTGCTCCTCCCAGATGTCTCTGTTCCTGTTTCAGGTTTCCTGTTTCTCTTCCTGCACATTCTAAATAAATTTCTCCTTCTCAGTGTTCACTAAACAATATTTTGTCCTTACTAATTGATGAAGCATCTAAATGTTTCTTCTAAAATGGTCTTATATGACATAGCTAGTTTTATTATCATTACTCTGCAGAATCAACAAAAACATTGAGAAATCATAACAATTTTTTAAACAAGTATTTCTGCATAAAATCAAAGTGAAACCAAATTGATAGCGACAATACATGACCATCACAAACATCTGAAGAATGTTCTTGATAAGTCTAAGTCTGTAAATTCTGTAATATTCACAGGTTATTTACAATGTGAGATAAAAACCAAAATTAGGCAGCCTGGCTGTTATGTCTCCTTTGCAGACTGCCAGCTTACACCAGCTTTGGTTTGGGAACAAAGTGTGTATGTAATGCACAGGAAGACTTGGACTCAGCGTTTGGCTGTGGACCAAGGTGCATATGTGGTCCACCAGGACTTGATCCACTCGAACTGTCAATTCTTCCTAAGTGGATTTGAGATTTCTGTCTGGTAGGCCAGGTAAGGTCTTTACTTGAGAAATTGTTTGCATATAATAGGCAATATGGATTGAAGACAAGCTTTAGCAACAGGCAGAGATGCTCTTTCCCAACTGTTTAAATATGCCTACTACCTGCTTGGGTGAACTTATGGGCAGTTTAAGTTGAAAAAATATGAATAATGCATGTGTAGACATATCAACCTATTAATCTCTTTCCCAGGTTGATTAAGACACAAATTCTGTAAGGTAGTTTTTCCCTCTGTAAAGGTCAGGGTACTGATAAATGTTTTTTGAAGAGTTTATCCCCTTTAACAGAGGTTTGAATCATAGAATCACAGAATGTTTGGGGTTGGAAAGGACCTTAAGTTCATGCAGCTCCAACCTCCTGCCATGGGCAGGGATGACTCGCACTAGACCATGTCGCCCAAGGCTCTGTCCAGGCTAGTGCAACCACTGATTTCAGTAGATCTGTAGTAATTTACAAAGAGCAGAATGAAATATAGATATAAAAAAACCCCAGAAATTTTATTGGTTGCTTTGTCATACTTCCCCAGATGTGTTAGCTGCAAAGACTATGATTTGATGTTACCCTGAAAGATATAGTGGCCAAACTGACAAACCAACAAACAGTGAAATAACTAGCAAAAAGTGAAAGAAAAATCTAGTCACTGAAATAATATGTTGGCTTTAAGTCTAAAAAAGAACATGAAGGAGTAATATAGTCATTGCTTCTGTAGATCAAGAAAATATATTGAAATCTATACTCAAGACATGATCTTGCAGCATCTAGAAGAAGGAAAATATGCCATTATTTACGTGAAGAAGTCACTGGGTCTTGTCACACAATTGTTGCAGAAACGAACATTAATCACAAGATGATTTAAAATGATATTACCTATTATTATCTTATAGAGAACTGTTATCACAGTATTCAAGTGCCATCTGTAACTTCAGTCTGTAAATTAAGAAAGTTTTGATATCACCTTATAACAGATGAAGAAACTTGGGCAGTTGAAGATAAGGTGCCAGAAGAGTTCATCACTTTGCTACCTGCAGAAAAGCACTGCAGTACGTGCTCTTCTCAGCAGGCATGAAAACCAGCTCAGCCTCCGGCTGGACTTCAGAGAGCATGATCCCACATGGTTCCACGGAAATTCAATGACACCAGCAGGGACCATGCTCACAGTTCCTGGGCTTGCTTGCATCTACATCCCCATAAAGCAGGGTTTCTGAAAGGGCCATAGAAGTGGCAGTGGTGTGCACCACGCTAGTGTCACCAGAGATGTGAGTATGGCTAGTGGCACATCCAGCCTGTGTATAGACACATAAAGGTCTCTTTACAGAGCAAGCTGGGTCAGGACAGTAATTAAGAACTGCCTTCCTTTTTGTTACTATATAAACTTCAACTTGGCCAGCGTATTTTTTCTACGATACCTCAAGAGGCCCAGTGGATTTTTTGTCTATTAATAATATTAATAGGTCAGACTATCTGTACGAGGGGGAGTCTGTGGAGAGCTTCTCATCTTTTGTGGTTGGATGTAGCCATACGTTGATAAGTCCTGCCATTTTCAGCGCCATTTACATTGTTCTTTTTACCTTTCTTCATCTGCTCAGGTTCCTCCTTACTCCATTACTCATATTCTTAGATTGCTTGCTTTTTTAACATCCATGAGCATGTGCACTGCTGAACTCTGCATGTGAATTACAGAAAGGGGATTTTTTAAATTTAATAATGTGTGATGTTTTGGTGCAAATATTAGCGCAAAACACCTTCCCTCCAGTCTGTTGCGCATAGGGCATACTGTGTACAAAGTGGGATTGTTTAGTTATAGTTCAGGAGTAATAACATTTGAAGACAGAACAATAAAAGAATAGTTTAGTTTTCTGAATGCTTCCCAAATTGTAAATTTCCTAGAGATCTGCTCTGACAAAAATCTCCAGAGTTTTTTAAATTAATCGGAGGAGCTGTCTTTTATAAATAGGTCTGATGCCATGTAATTTGCAATATTATTCCACTGTCTGTTTCTCCATCCATCCATTCGTCCATCCATCCATTTGTATGTTTATAAAGAAGTCTCAGAATCCTGTGACTGTTGATAGATCACAAATTGGTGTCGGTTCTCAACAACATGTGAATACAAATGTGATTAAACTTGATACTATGCCCATTTTTCATTTATCAGCTTTCAAAATACAGTTCTTTGAGTTCTGTTAGGCTTTCTTTTAGCATCTTAACTTCCTGTGTATTTGTTGTCTAAAAGCAAGCAAGCAAGCAAGAGAAAATAAAAAAACTAATCTGAACACCCCCCCCCAAAAAAAAATAAAATAAAAAAGATAAAAAGGAAGACACATAAAATATTGTTAGAATGTTTTCAGGCTATAAGCTAACAGATAACAGATACTTTTATCTTTTAAAACAGATCAGGTTATTTGAGAAATGTTGTTAATATAGTATCTGTAGATAAAACAGCTGAAATGATCTGCATACACTACTGTCCCACTAGTAGGGAGTTGCCTGTGACAGAGCCTAAGGAACTGAGACTGCGGGTGTGGATATTCAGTCTCAACCTTGATTCAGCTGAAAGCGGATAGATAACTTCATTTATAGACTGAAAGTGGTACTGGAAAACTCACAGTCAAAAAATGAGAAAAAATACTGCAACTCACCTGCCCAAAATAATCTGTACATATTTATCTCTTTCCCTTCTGTGCATTATCACACATAATCTTTAAATGCATGCTACTTTCAAGGGTTTATGAACCTTGGACCCATTTTAAGTGCAGGTGGCATCACAGATAATATGTCTCAGCTGTTAAAAGCTGACAATTTGGCACTTTCCACTTCCTTTCATTCATTTACTGTTCATCATCTAACTTTCAAGACAGAATTAAGAGTGGATAGCCCTGACTTTTATTTAATCTTCCTTTTACTTTGAATTCCATTGTGCATTTGTCATGTAGGCTTTTTTTTTTTCTTAAATTTTATTACTTTCTGTATAAGAAATAGAAAGCAAGTGAGAGCAAAAAGAAAATGGCATGGTTCTGAACACCTGCAGAGACAGAGGAGTGGAAATTCACTGGGTAAACCTGCCCTGCTGAGAACCTGAATTGTAGGAACAGCAAGAGCTTTTACCATGCCATATATTTTGCTGTTTTGCTCCTCCATTTTGGATTCTCTCTAGCTGGTACTTCAGAGGCTTACTGAAATGTAATACCTAAATATTTCACAAATATTAATGTATTTTATCCTTCCATAACCCTAGTAAAATAAGAAGACATCTCTACCTTACACATATGGGAAATCGAATGCGTGCCAGATTGTAGAATAGTTGCAACCTAGGTAGCAATTAAAGTCTGAGTGCTAGGTTCCTTCTCATTGGTCCACAAATAGGAAGATGGAGTCTTCTCAAATATTAATATTAACTGAACATGCAGAGTATAGCTCCCCTATTCTACCTAAATTTCCCTGTTCATAGCCTTACTTTTTAGTCTGGAAGGAAAACAGATGGTCTACTACCCTCAAAATGCTCCTTACAACTTTAGTTTTCTATTAAAACTATGACTCTAAGCCAATCTCCAGCTTTAGATCCTAAGCCTGTCAACAAGAGTGGCAAAAAATATTTCCACTTCTCCCAGTTCAATTCTGATGCAAGCTAGTGAGATATGTTCAAGGTAGCTTGTTTTCTGCTTTCTTTGAAGAATCAAAGATTGGCAAAGAGGTCAAACAAGCTCATCATTGCTTTAAGACAGAGCAGAAGATCCTTAAAAGCCTGAGGGCATTTCTTGCTCAGACTCACAACCTTTTTCTCATATTTGGGAACTGGCAGGGACACTGGAGAACTGTACCAGTCTGTGAAGTGTGGGACTCTTACCACCTGCTGGGATGGCAGCCTTATCTCACCTGATCAGCATCCTGTCATCTCTTGGATGCTGTTGGCAGCATTGTTGCTTGTGCTGCTTGAGACTCAAGAGTTTGAAGACTCTTTTTATTTATTGTAACTAGAGCCATTGGGATCAGTACAGAATCAGTGGGGTTAAATACCGTTATGGCTATGTTTGGGAAGTCAGACTGGCTGACCTGCTCAATGTTTTGCTGTTAGATGCTAGACCTGTTGGCTACCTGCTCTTGAGTCCAAATTTACAAAAGCGTCTTATTTCTGGGACACAGTCCCATGGTGAGGCCCAAGATTTGGATAAGCATGGGAGAGGAATGAACTTGGTTCCTCAATTTACCATGATGACCCAGTTTACTTTTTACTAAAAGAAAACATGTGCCTGATGGGTTTGAATGTGCATGTTGCAACAGCAGACAGCTGAAATAATCAGACAAGACCTTGCTGTTGCCTGCAGTAGGGCAATATGGGACTTTCAGGATGCCTGATCTCATGCAGAGCTCGCACTTGGAATGATCTCAGACAAACCATACCAAAGCCCACACATCCTGAAGTCAGTAACAGAGACTCACACATAGTCGCAGAGCATGTCCTGCTATAGCTTCACCTTGGGGGCAGCACCTCTGGACCCCATCTCATACACTTGTACAGATTATAGTATGTTTATTCAGCTTAAACTTTTTCAACCACATGTATACAAAATGCCTGAGAAGTCTTTTACTGAGTATGCAACTTCACTTAACTTGCATAGATATAATGCCGCAGTAAAAACTTCCATCTCCTCATAAAGTAAGTATCTAAACTGCATCTCATGAATAACATCCTTGAATTGCTTGGTTTTTCCCAATGTCTATAAAGAAATTCTAGAATTATTTGCTTAGATAGAAGTCTCTACCCTCTGTACATTTACATTCAATCAGATGAGGACATCTGGTATTTTTACTCTCAATCTTCCAGCACACTTTGAACTTCATGCTTACACTGGCTGCATTCATGTTAGCAATGTATAAAGCAAAATAAAACCCATTCTTATTTTATAGCAGGAAAATGAATGCACAAAATTAGTTTATAAATTCCTGAAACTCACCTAGATTAGAAGAGTATTTCAGCAATACACCAACATAAAGTCAAAGTATATTCACACAGCCCAGTTTAGGTGCCTAATGTAGCTATTACAACTATTTCTCTCAACTGATATTTATAGAACTGACATATATATGGTCTGGCAGTGCAGCACCAAAAAAGCTGAAAGAGAATTAGCTTCTAAGACATCAAAGTCATATTGCTTAAATTAGGCATCTATAGGGACAACAGACTGCTTGTTACCCCATGCCCTCAACATAATAGTTTATTCACAGCAGTGTGTATATATACATACTTTAACCATATATGTGAAATGACAACAGGATTTCAACACATCTGAACAGTTTTCTCAATAAGTGTAGGATAAAATATGTTTTGCTGAGCCTGTGTTTATACGCTTGTCAAATTTCAAGTTTCCAAGAGAAGTTGCCTAAGAAATAACATTGTTTAAAAATAAATATATAAAACCCCCAAAGCAATAATGGAAGAAATGCTTTCTTAGCTGCTTTCTTAGTATGCCAGTGGCCAAGGTGTTTTCCTGACACTTCTTATAATAGCTATTTTTTTATTTTGGGTTTGGCTATTTTTTTTTTCCTGTTTGACTTCAGATATGCAAAAATTCTAGCTGAAAGATGATCATTTAGGAAATGCATAAACTACTCAAAAGAACCCACAGAATGAAAAGGATATCTTAATCTGTCTTCCTGTGCAAGTTAATCCCAGCATTTATTTGTAAGCATTCATTTTACTGGCCCATTCTTCTAATAGTTAACTGTTTCTGGCAAGGAGTTTTTAATGTCATATATACAAAGCTATGCAGGAAATTAATAGCATGAATCCCAAATTACTATCCGAAGAAAGCTGCGATTATCCAAACAGCAATTTCAATTCCTAGCCAACCTCCAAGCACAAAAGACTTATAACCAAAGATATGAAACAAGGAGACATTGCTCTGCATTTAAACATTACATTCAGAGTACAAGCATCTTTTAGCAGTGTATGGCCTTTTTCTCCCAAGAAGACAGCACCTGCTGGCAGGGCTTTAGCTTTGCTCTGGTGTCTCAAGTGTGACTGCATTTATGAGCTAAGGAAAATACACAAAGCTGCAAATTAGTTGCATGGTCACTCACATAGGCATTAAAACGTACACGTACTTGCAATTACAACCTACAGTTTTCTGCTCACTGCACACTGGCTCAGAGAAGCTTGCACCCATATGTCACAATTATTGGTTCACTGTTAAGCTCCAGATGATCTGTTAAATGGCAGAAAAAAAGTGAGGGAAGACAGCTGATGGGCTAACATTTGTTATATCTTTTGTTCACTCCTTATAAATCTTTTGCTTTTGTTTGCAGTGGTTAACAAGGAAAACTACTGATCCTTGGTTTTGATGTGAAGAACGAAGTAGACGTTTCCTCTGCCTTGTAAATTTAATTTTAATACCATGCTTCCCCATGAAGCGAATATAGCTTGGGCTATTCCTGTGACTCCACTGATGATTAAGAATTAAAATTCCCACTTTATATCTGATTTTCTTGAAAATTCCCATTTTATTTCTATTTCTTTTACTCTCTTTTAAACAAACTTTCAAAAAGTCATAGCCATTGCTTGGTCTGAAATTCTCATTTCTGCAACATTTTGGGAAGGGATGGATGGTGGGAACACAAAAGAAACTGACATACTCAAAGACAGCAAGTTTTTTTCTATGAAAAACCCACAAATTAAATCTATCTATCTGAACTGCTTCTTAGCAGGGCATGAAGAACCAAGTGTGCACATCACAGCATAGTTATGTATCTTGAGAAAACAGTGCTTTGTCTCAGTTTTATCTTAACACAGCAAGTCCAAATTCTCCTTTCAGATAAATAACTTTACAGCTTCAGGATTACACTCAGAGTGTCTGGGAGGAGCAGGAAAGATTAGTCTTGCTAACAAATGTCCTCTACCTTAATATCAAAGGCCAATACCCTCATGAAGCACTAGTAGGATCTACTAAGCAGTATAGACAAGGCAACAAATTGGTTACAAAAACATGGAGGAAACATTCCACTAACAAAGGAGCTGCACAGGTTTCCCTTTATGGCCTAATGCTGTCTCCTTTCTTCAGTGGCAAAAGTGTGAGGCCAACATACTAGACTGTACTTTTGAACACTGTGGTCAACTGAGCCTTTGAAATATCTCACAGATAGTTGCAATAGCTCTACTGAAGATGTTCTACAAGCCCCATCTAGGTAATCTGCCCCAAGCAAGACTATTAGCTACTATTGGACAGAAGACACTGGCTGAAATTGATCTTTGGATTGAACTGATACAGCCATTCTTAAGCTCTAATAGCACTAAAGGCAGATGTCCAGATAGTCAAGTTTGGGAACATACTTTGCCTGTTCTTTTTCTGGAGAACATTTTTTCCAATCTGCATGAGAATATTAATAACCGAAGGATGAATATAAACACATATTGATTACTAAATTTGCTGCAAGAGGGGCAATATTTCATGCATTATACAGAAGGGTTTTAATGTAGTTAGGGAGACCCAGATTCTGGCCTTGGTTTTAAGAAAGATTTTGTGTTGGCCTTAGGTAAAGGAAGATTTCTTATCAGTATTACATTCTATCTGTATCATGAAATGTATTGAGCATGATGTAGACATTCCTAACCTGATGCAAATCCAACTTCATAACTTCCTGTGGTGAAAAAAATAACAATTCAGATAAATCAAATTGAATCCAGAATCAGGATAGCCTGGTGCTGTCAACTTTGCCAAAAGGCAGATTAGCTTGGGCACCACATCAAACTATGCTGCTCCAAGGTTCAAGCTAGTTTGCACACTATCAGCCATAAGAGGGAAATGCTGAATTTCTGCTTATGGCATCAATATGGCTTAGTCTTAGTCTTATAGTATCTGCCTTTTTTTAACAACTTTTGCTTTAATGTAGGTCTTTCCAAATGTTAAGAGACTGCAGTTTGCTCACAATACGAAATCAACTAGCAACTAAGCCTCAGGAAGTAATTTACAGCAGGGTGAACAAACTCTTTCTGCCATCAGCAGTTGTAGTAATTGCAGGTAGTTTCATCAGCAGTAGTGTTAAATGTGAATATCACCATCAGCAATGATGGGTAGCAGCAGCAGTAGCTAGGAATACCACCAAGCAGCACCCGGTGCTCCTGGCTCACTGCCGCAAGGGTTTCAAATAGCTGAGATCACACTAAAGATGCACATAGTACTTTGGGAACCTTTGACTTGCAGTGCCATCATCAGAACTTAACTCCAACTTCACAGCTTCTATAAAACAGCTTTTTCATGTGCAGTGGTTAAAAGTTCAAAGTCCAATAAAGAAGAGAGGTAACAGTACACCTTGTGTAAAGAATTTCACTCTTTTAATCATTAACAGCTAAACTGGGTAAGAATTATATTCTTCGTGAGCTTAGAAAATGTTACGCATTTCATACAATGTACACTTTCTAGGAGGGATTTTTTGATCACTGCTCTTCAGTACCTATATTTTCAGGTGGAAATAAAGAAAGTTCACTGTACTGTTAATATAGAAAATCACCTCTCCTACCCTGAATTACAGTGAGGCTAAAAAATCTGAGGCAGCTACACACATATGTCACAGGTCTCTCTACCTGCCATGTTTGAGGAGGGGAAGGAGTTGTGATTGCTAGTGCAGATGGGGTCAGGTAGACCTGACCCTGGGGCTCATGAATATAGCACATTTCTTCTGCTTTGATACTTAAAAGGAACATGCAAATTAGGCTTGAGCAACCAGGCCCCCAAATCTTATAATAACTTCCCAGTAACCAGATCCCCAAATCTTATAATAACTTTCCAGCTGCATATTCATGCACAAGACTGTGCAATAAATGCTGTGCATTAATTTTTTATTGGATACTTGAAGCACTGCAAATTTGTTTTCAGTTTTATATTGGAGCTGAGGCTGTAAGGCCAGACCTTCAACCTCCCTAACGCAGAGCAGAGACTGCTGCATCCCAATGTCAGTCTCTTTTTCCTTTTTTCTTTCCCTCAGTGGAAAAAAATCTTCCTGCTCGACCAAAAAGGTAAAAAAACTGAGTATGGGAAGTGTGTGTAGGGGGGTATATAGAAAGCTTCCAAACATGTGGGGGAGACATTAGGATTCAATTAAAGCAAGACTGGTTCAAATAAAGAGGTCAGTCAGCTTCCAGTTGCTCCTTTTGTCTCCTCCAGCAAAAGAATTGTGGAGAGACAGCAGGAGCAAGATGCAGGCCTGGATTATGGCAGAGCAGGATTCTTGGTGCAACCCTTTAGGTTCAGCAGAAAAATGACAATAAGGCTTTTTTTCTGTTACCAGCTGATAAGATACAGAATTTGATATCTTCCATCTTTGTTTTTCTCCCTCTCACTCTTCCACTCCCCTTTCCCCAGTAAAGTCCCTGACAGAGTCATGCTGCTCTGGGGCACTGAACCCTGGACCAGTTGAGTACAATTGGTCTGTTTGTCCAATCTGTTTTACACTCCTGCACAAATCATCCGGGGAAGGTGTCTGTACAACCTGTACTGATGGTAAAGTAAGCTCTTCATTTGTAAGCTCTTCCAGCACTTTACTATCCCTTTACAGATGCAATTTTTACTGAAACATAAATCACATTTGCAGTACTGCATTTATCCTTTTTTTTTTTTTTTTTTTTTCACCCATTAGCTGACACAATTAGCTGGCCAGTCTTCTACACATTAGAAAATAATAAACATGTCCTGCCATAGTTTTTTCACTTATGAATTAAACAAGCCCAGTTAATTTAACCTTTCCTTATAGGTCATGTTTTAAATGTCTCATAGCGTTTGCTTTTCTTCAGGCTTTTTTCAGTTCCTTTGCATAACTTTTTAAACGTGGTGGTTTAGCACACTAGTGTACTCCAGCAGACAACTATCAGTGCTGAGCAGACGAGTAATTGTCTTGCATTAAATATTCCTGTTAATTTGCTCTGAGTGACATTTGCCTTTGCTGGTTTTGGAAAGATATCACACCGCCAAGCCAAAAAGTTCAGCTTCTGATCCATCATGATCTGTTCTACATGTAAAGCCCTCTGCTTTCAACTTTATCATTGCAGCATATTTCTGCACACCACTGAATGTCTCTTGCTGCGTGAATTCTCTGTCCTTTGCACTACTTCATTGCTGCAGAAAATGGCAATCTGGCATAGGCAGAAATAGTAACATTTCAACTCTTGTGTTCAACTGGATCGAATTCAGACAGTAAAATGAAAAACTCCAAAGCCACATCTAACAAACCAAAAATCCCTCAGGTTTTTTTCCCCAATTACTGCAGCAGAGAGAGAATTTGACTGGACTGAAATAATTTATGCATCCAATCCAACATCTTACAGACTCATCTGACACTGGGCTTGATCAGACTGATGTTGTCATTATAGAAGAACATCATTATAATGAATAATAGTACTTTAAAGTGGTGTTTCTATTATGAGCCCTTTCCTGCAGTAGTTGATCATAAAACAGAGATGTTCAAGCTCATCTTCATGCCAGGAACTGACAGATTGCAAGATTAAGCTTGAGCCAGGTCTCTCAAATTATTTAGATTTTCACCCTTTCCAGTTCAACACTAACATGCAAAAAAGTGCACACTACTGTACAGCAGAGAAAACTGCATATGCACATTTCTAGATAACTCACAGCACATTGAAAATGTTCTGTAAGCATATTTTCTTCTGGAACTTGCTTTTTTTTTTGTTGAAAGTAAAACATTCTAAGAACATTTCCCTGTTTCAATGACTCTTGAGCCCTCCTTTTGGCCATGCAGTGTAAATACTGTCTCTGGGCTGGGGCTTCAGTACAGCCAGAACCCACAGACCTACAGTGAAAACTGCCCTAGGTAAAACAATGCAGCATTTCCAAGTGTCCAGGACAGACAGCTCTCTGGTGGGACAGGCCTGGGGAGACCTGATGGCCTCCATCCTGACATCTCAAAGGGTTAATAGCTGAGACACCTTAAGCACAGCAGAACTTACATATTAGGACAGTTTCACAAATATTATTCAAGGTAGACAGCACTGTAACTCTCAGAAAATATTAAAATTTCATCCAGAAAGTGTGATTAGGAAGAATGCAGTTCTTAGAAACATCAGGAGTCTGCAAACATCAAGTCAGTCTTGGTTTCATGAGCACTCTGGGGACAACTTTCAGCCAGAACTCCTCTTAAGATACAGGAATATTACAGCAAACCAGATTTCCTATATGGCTCAAATGGTTAGAAAAGTGAGATAAATACAGAGAAGAGCAACCAAAAATATGCCAGTACAAAATCCTCTCCACTATGTTGGTCCCTACAGAATCACATCTGCAGGGAAGTGGAGATGTTGCAGGGAAAGCAGTGACAAATGTTCTCTCTAGCAAAGCAAATCCTTCATGCACCTCCCTGCACCGCAGCTTTGCCCATCCAAAGCTGTTTTTGTTCTGGGATCCATGCAGGGTTTTCTATTCTCTCAGTTCCTTTGCGTTTATTGCTAGTGCTGAAGCTGCTGCTAAAAAGAAAACAAGATTCATACCTGCAGCAAAGACAGATTGAGTGATGAAAGTTTATTGCATGATTAAAAGAGCTAAGGGTTTCTTACTCTTTGGGAGAAAAATGAAGAGAGAACATTTATTGAAGCGGAATTATACAGATGGAAGTCTGACTAAAGGTAATGAAGACTTTTTCTTGCTGTTATTGTGCTGCTAAAAATAGAGAAATGTAGGACAAATATTAGAAAGAAAACTTACAATGGAGGAAAAGAAGAAAAAAGCCATCCCTTGGGATACTGCAAATAAGCACGAGATATTGCAAAAAATCAATCCTGCAGCAGCCAAACTTTTGACTAGAGGACATATCACTGTGCGTATTGTAAGCAGCTCTGAGCATCTGTGCTGTGTTTATTATAACAATGTCTTTATTATTGGGCTGGGGCCTCTTGAGGCTACTGTTTATGATTATGACTGTGGCACTGAAGTGACACCAAGAAGTAAACTCTACTGTAATATGTTTCTAATACTCTTTTTTTCATAGACCCAGAAATCTCTGTGCAGCAAGCTCCTGGTCCTCTTGCTCAGGCTGAGTGACACATCACTTCTCAAAATATCTGGGTGAGTTTGGGGTGCTGCGTAGTGGAGAGGAGCACAGGGTTATTTCTCCAACTGTGATTTCCATGTATTCCATAATTACTCATGTGCTAAAGATTCAGTTTCCCATTTGGAAATAAACGAATTTCTGCAGATGTCAGACTTCTGGCCAGCCATCTGATACTTGTATCCTGCCATACGGTTACCCATATGTAACCATGTTAATGGCAATAAAAATAAAAATGAAAACAAAAGAAAAAAAATAAAATTAAATAGTTGAGCTGTTTGACACTAAGGTAATTCAGTTTCCTCTTCAAAGATGAATGAAATAGAGACCCATACACTTCCCATGAAAATCACAGGAAAAGCATAAACAACTGTTTAGCTAAAAAACTGAACCTGTCACACAGCCTCTAATAACTCCTTTTTTATGAAAAGCCTTGTAGTATATTAGCTGCACTCAAACGGCAGTTTCAAGAACAAAAGAAACATACGAACAAATTCTGCTAATATATTGTCCCTGAAATTTTCAAGTATCTGATGCAGAGTTTTTCAAAGCAGACTGAAAAAGGTCACAGCAACTGCCACTCACAGAGACTTTCACTGCTCTCAGCCCCACTACCAGTGCAAAAGGCACTTCAGGGATTTCTCCTCACTCTTCTTCTGTCCCTTCTGAGATCTGCTGGAAAGGCAGCAGTGGGCTGGAAAATAAACAGAACTGTCCATCTGCAGCCATTCACAACTAATGGAAAATATTAGAAAAGGCATACAGCTTGATAGATGAGGAGAGTCTGTACCTAGCAATCCAAGCCATACTCACTCTGAAGTGTTACAGAGGCATGTTGTGAAAAGCTTGGATTTGGTGCCTCAGCTCCAGGGATGATGGCAGAGTGCCCCATCAGCACAGTGGCTGTAGCCATAAGGGGGAAATGAGGATGATAGCCCCCAGGAAACTAGCAAACTACATCTAGTACAGCAAGGAGGTACAAGGTGGGAGCAGGAACACTTTTCACTCAAGAAAGACTCAGGTCTTATTTTGTTTCTAGAATGAAACTGTTTCAGCGAAATCCCATGTTATGTGTGCTGTCGGAGGACAAGAGTTTCAACGAAATTCTATGTCTAATGAAACTAGAGACTCCTATAGAGTTAGATTTTGCCACCGCATTTGGTCACTGTTGGCAGTGTCAGCATGAGTCTCCTTTACTTTCTGAGGTTCTTGTGTTTCATACAAATCTGTGACATATGAACAAATAACAACCTTCCAAAAGACTGTCCTCCAATACCCTGACTTTTGAAAAGGTCCATTGGATTTTCCTGATTTTGCTATTCATGGCAACAGTTTGGAAATAAAATAAAAAAGTAAGAAATGGTAATATACTTTGCTCATTCCAGAAGCAGATAAGCACTAATGCTGTGCATTTAAACTGTATTTGGTAAATAAACTACCAAAAGCAAATCACTACAAATAAATAATACTACTAATAATAAATAACAGTAAGAAGGAATCATTCCGTATGCACTACATGGTTGCATTTTCATATTGACTAGACTAGTTTATGAGCTACATGTCAACTGTTTACGATTAGGGCTGTTTCTGTATTTAAGTGGTGTACACTATAAAATTCAAGGGATTTAAAATGCTATCTGTGTTCTGCCTCATGTAAGGGGTGACAGACACCCTTAATTTGTAAGCATTAGCAAAATGAGACGCAGTTGCAGAAAATGTAATTGGATCATCTTTGTATTTTATGTCAGCATGTCTCAAGTACTGTTAAAAGATGCACAGTGCATACAATGCAATCTGACAGCAGAGTAGCTGTTGTAGGCATGACAAATAATAGCAGACTTCACTTTTCATTGTCATTTTTTCATAGGTGATATCCATTAAACAAGAAACCTGTAAGACAGCCTAGAAACTTCATGGTTTTAAAACCTTTCTTACGTTATGTCCATAATCACAGTTCCATTTGGAAAACATGGAAGGCTATCCCTGTTTCCAGCCAGAGAAACTCTAATTTATTCACAATGTCATCTTCACTTACTATTACCTTGAAACTTTGAGACATATATCATAAAATTATATGAAAGAGTCAGAGTATGTTCTATTTTGAACTCAATATTAGTCTGTCAATAATACAAGCTAATGATTACCTGAGCTGCTATCTGCATTTTTAAGGAGCTCATTAGTGTCATCACTAGACACACTTGCATAATCTGAAGATTACTTCAGTCTTCTGGTGACAGCATGAGGTGTCATTCCTTCATTCACATGGGCTCCTTGCTTCAAAATAATTAACGTGGGGCAAATCAATCCTGGGAGCATATTCCAAGGATGATACTTCCATCTTAGCTGTTAAAGAACAGACTGTGGGAAATTATGAGTCTTGGGTCATGATCTGTGCAGCTCCAAGGATAAGTCTGTTACACAAAAAGGTGAATACCTGTTACTGACTGTAACAGCCAGCTTCCTAGACCATCCTCTCCTTTCTTGGTACCTTTATCATCAAGAAAAAATTGAGGTTTTTTTAAGAGCATTGATGTATTTTGGGCAACATGGTCTACTGTGAGGCATCCCTGTCTATGGCAGGGGGACAGGAACTAGATGATCTTAAGGCCCTTTTCAATCCAAACCATTCTATGATTCCATGATTTTCATTACATATTAGGACAAACACACAAGTATCTGAGGGGAAGGCACTGAAAGAGATGATGATGCTGGTAACGTTTGCATTAACAAGTAAGTAAGTCTTTCCAAGAAAACCTCTTCTTTTACTAGAACTTCGTTCTGGCAGACCTTTAAGTTTGCCACTTGTGGTAGGTTTATTTGATTTTCATATTTACTCCATGTTTAATGAATAGCCTATTTTTTAAAAAAAATAAATTTGTAATTATTATTTTTAATTCCTCATCAAGCAGACGCAAACCCCACATAAACTGGGTTTGGGTGGGGTTTATGGATTCCCTTTTCATTGCATTATAGCACCTCATTCCCCCCTTAAACATGAATCAAACTAAAGTCATTTGTCTGAAAAGAATGAGGGCTGTAATCCAGGAAAAGCAGAAGGGACGCAGGGATGAGTAAGTTGAAAAAAGAACAGGGAGCAAGAGACCAAATGAAGTTTGCTTTTTTAAATTAGCACCTACTTTTTTGACCAAGGATGGTCTCCCTTAATTTCCCAGCATAACTGGGGTCCTAAATTTTCCAGCTGATTCACGAATGCAAGTGTGTGACAAGACCTATACATTTATGCCAATGTCAGTTCAGTGGGAATACGTGCAAAACCACCCTTCCTCTACGTTCTCGAATACATACAGATGCTATTTCCTTTACTGAACACGTACTCTCCTTGCTCAAATGTAGTGAGGCGCAGTTTCACAGCAGAGAATACCTGTACAGAATGCTGGCTGTACATGTGCGAGGTGAATAACCCAGAGAGGAGCCTTCAAACCCGGAGCTAGAGAAAACCCCGCGTCCAGGAGCCTCAGTTCTGAGCGGCGAGAACCAGCGAGGGAGCCCCGAGCCCCCGCCAGGCCTTGCCCAGGAGCCGGCAGCCCCGCGGAGGCGAGCAGGGGCTCACGGGGGGCGGTGCCAGGACGGACGGCCCCGCCCTGAGCGGGGAAAACCCGCCCCAGCGAGCGGATGTTCGCCTCGGGGGCAGGGTCCGGCCTGGGGGCTCTGTTCTGGCTGCCCCGGAGGCGGCGGCACCGGCACCGGCACCGGCACCGGCACCGGCACCGGCACCGGCACCGGCACCGGACAGAGCCGATGAGACGGGAGGCTGCAGCGCAGAGCTCGGGGTACAGAAAGTGCCTGCACTGGTCTCGTGAGGCGGGGATGCGCAATGGGCAGGGCTGCGCTCGGTGGAGGTCCGGCTGCAGAAGGGGCTGAGCTGCGGAACGCTGGCAGTAGCTGAAAGATGTCAGGGAGGCTGAGAGGAAGCAGCACTGCTTGCTCCGGGCCCAGACTGTGCAGGGGCCACAAGTGTCCACCACAGCACGTACAAACGGAGGCATTAATCCAGGAAACTGGGAACTCATAACAAAACAAAACAACAAAAAACCAAACCAACAACAAAAGGAGGAGGAGATGACTGTCCTGCTGTAATCAGCGCTGATGCAGGCTCACCTGTACCAGGTGCAGTTCTAGGCCCTACTATTTAAGAAGAACATGAAGATTCTTGAATGCGTCCAGAGGAGGCAACAAAGCTGGTGACAGGGCTGGAAGGCATGTCCTGTGAGGAGTGGCTGAGGACGCTGTGTTTGTCTTATCTAGTTTGGAGAAAAGGGGCTGAGTGGTGGCTATAGCTGTCTACAGCTCTTCCGAGGGAGGGGAAATGGAGAGGGAGGTGCTGATCTTTCTCGCTGGGATCCACTGATAGGACGTGTGGGAACGGTTCAAAGATGCATCAGGGAAGGTTTAGAGTAGACATTAGGAAGTATTTCTTTACCTAGAGGGTGATTAAACACTGGAACAGGCTTCCTAGAGGGGTGACCAATGCCCTGTGCCCATCAGTGTTTCAGAGGCATTTGGACAACACCCTTAATAACATACTTTAACTTTTGGCCAGTCCTGAAGTGGTTGAGCACTTGGACTTGATGATTGCTGTAGGTCTCTTCCAACTTCCAGTGTTTTCTCCCTACTTCCTTCTTTCCCTAACAGTACATGCTGAGGAAATACTGGATGACGTTTCTTCCCAGCACTGCACTAGCAGAAGGAGTTCAATGGATAGTCATGTCACATCACATGCATTGGCTCTGTCACTTTGTGGGAAGGAGGCCTGTGCCTTCTGATGGGGGTGAGAGATGTAGGTTGTCTCTGGATGATTTCAGCATTTGAACAGCTTTACGAAAAACACGTGTGAACTGGTTTGTGAAACTCTTCTGTGTTCATCCAGTTCATTCGGGTTTCACAGGACAGCAAAAGACCACATCTCTGACATCAGTGAGGCTCAAAGATCGAGCCCTCAGCCTGAAGCAAGATGTGTTCCTGAGCTAAATGGTTGCAAATCTTTTGTATGTGGGCAATACCTGGTCATTTCCTTGTGATTTCCTCCCATTCCCAACCCCAGCCCTTCCCCAAATACTGGTTTTTAAAAATGCCCGAGTTGTTTCTTTTGAAGAAACAGAACAAAACACAAGAGCCTGAGAGCAGCAATGCTCCATCAGGAGTCCATCTGTCCCAATACTTTCTCTCCAGTGGCACCCCATACATGTCTAAAGGAGAGTATATGAGGAGTGCAGGTCTACTTCTGCCAGGGTGCAAAGGGTGTTCATTGGCCTCAATGCATGGGACCAGCCTCCCTCGGGACCTGCACTGCAGATAGCCCCTCAGACCTAGGTCAAAGCTTGTCATGCAGAACTGTATGCATAACATATCATAGCTGTTCTGTTCCATTCTGTTCTCTTCTGTTCTATTCCATTCTATTCCCTGCACCCACAATGAGTTGTATAATGATGAGACTGTTATTTACCTGAAATGCCAAGGGGTTTTCAGCGCCAAAAACACTTTCAAAGACACAAATCAGAAAGGCTACAGATGGAAAGAGTATTTTATTTATTTACAAGTAAAGTTATTTTACTTATCTTGATTTAGTTAATTTCAGTCTAGTTTAGTTTAGTTTGGATTATATTGTCTTTTTCTAAATCCCTCAGAGCTGATGCTCATGAGCATTAACCCGATGCACACGAGCATTAACCCGATGCACACGCATAGCCAGCAGCAGGCTGACGCATCTTTTAGTTTAGCTTGAAAAAACATCCCATCTGGCCTCACAAAGGACACGCAGGGCAGGATCGGTGCTGTGGTGGTGTGAGAGCAGTGCAAGAAAGACCCCATCCAGAATGAGCCAGGGAAGACCTGTCTAGAGGTGGTGCTCGATGCTACAGAGGACAGCAGCAAGTCCCAGGGCCATGCTAGGGCCAACCTGGGAGTGCAGAAGGCTGCCTCCCCCCTGGATGAGGGGCCCAAGGGCCACCTGCATGGAGCACAAGCAGCTGCCTTTGGGCCACAATAACCCAAAGGAGTTCCATGAAGGGGCTGTGCTCGGCTGCAGAAGAAGGCAAAAAACCCCAGGGATGCTTGCTGGTCCACCCTGGGAAGAGAAAAGCCTTCCCCTCCAGCTGCAGTACAGGAGGGGCCACCTTTGTGGTGCATGAGCACCAGGAGGTAACCCAGAGCACCAGGACCAGAGGAGTCCTGACAAGTGATCTGCTCAGTGCTCAGAGGAAGGCAGAAAACCCCTGGGGACCGGTGCCACTCCACCCTGGGGGAAAATTCCTTCCTGACCCCAGTGCTGGTGATCACTCCCTGAGCACGTGAGCAAGACCTGCTCCTGGTCCACGGTCTGGTTATGCCTCTAAGGGTACACTGGTACTGCCTTTCCTGCCTCCACCTGGAGCCATCTCAAGGGCTTCCAACAACGGCAAAATGCTGCTGGCCTGATCAATCCTGTGTGGCAAGAATCCTTCCTGTGCCTGGCAGCGGAGCTCCAAAGCACTGGGGAAGGGCACTGTGCTTATACTACCCCAGAGCACTGTGCTTATACTACCCCAGAGCACTGTGATACTGCATTGGTGGGTGCTGGCACTATGACAAGGGGGTGACGGGGCCCCCACAGCCCCGCCTGCTGCATCTCTGCTGCTCCCCCTTTGCCCAGCACCCCTCAGAGAAAGGCCTTTGGGCATCTGGCCCTGAGGCAGTGTCTGTGCCCAGGAAGCCCAGGGGGATGTCCTGCCCGTGGCAGCCACACACTGGGCACCGCTGCGGGGTGCCCCTGTAAATTAATCTCTATGGCCAGACTCTGTCAATAAAGGCTTTTATACCACATACAGTCATTTGACTGTGGGGATCCCAGAGGTGAAAGAAAGGGGTTTTGGTTCACTCTGCATGAGCTTTGCAGAAATATAGAGAGCATAGAGTATTTCCTCACCATTTCTCACCAATACACCAAGTGGCATTTGCTACTACACTGCATATGGTAAGGTCCTCTTCTTGGAAAGAAGAATTTCAGAAATCTCTTCTGCATTTGTTACACAGGGTATTTAGATAGCTGCTTGTGTATATTAACATTCATGTTTCTAGTTTGGGGGTTTACCTCTTGTATTACTACTTGAATGCAACACTTCACTGGTTGCTGCCTGAAGGCTTTTGTGAAGTGAAGTGAAGGAAGCAGGAGAAGCTGTGAAGGGACATCTTGATGCCAATTCACATGGTGTCCTGAGTTGGTACCAAAAGGGTGAGCTCTAGAAGGAAAGGATCAAGAAATAGTGGCCTCCCTAGATGGGAGAAGAGCAGGACCATGGGGGAAAGGAGGCAAAGGATTGAAATCTCTTGTGTGTTACAGAAACTCATTGCATGCTCGGTAAAGGGAAGTACTGATGACTTTTGCTCTGCCGGGCAAAGGAACGGTGTCCTTCAGTACAGGCTGGATGTCTGTTCATGGCTTGTGAGGTGGGCCAGTGCTAACCTCATAAAGTTCAACCAAGCCAAGTGCAAGGTTCTACACCTGGGCCAGAGCAATCCCAGGCACAGCTACAGGTTGAGTGGAGAAGATATTCAGAGCAGCCCTGCGCAGAAGGACTTGGAGGTGCTGGTCGATGAGAAAATGAACATGAGCCAGCTTCAGTGTGTGCTCGCAGCCCAGAAAGCCAGCCCTATCCTGGGCTGTATAAAAAGGAGCATGACCAGCAGGTCGAAGGAGATGATCCTGCCCTTCTACTCTGCTCTCATGAGACCTCACTTGGAGTATTGTGTGCAGTTCTGGTGTCCTCAACATATGAAGGACATGGAACTGTTCGAACAAGTCCAGAGGAGGGCCACCAGGATGATCAGGGGGCTGGAGCACCTCCTGTATGAAGACAGGCTGAGAAAGTTGGGGCTGTTCAGCCTGGAGAAGAG
>WYDI02030875.1:0-20192 GCA_009867235.2 Psittacus erithacus
CCCTTCCGACCCCCCATACAAAAAAAAAAAAGCCCCCTTTCTCCCCCCCCCCCCCTTTTTCTTTAACCTAATTAACAGTAATAAAACCCATGAATGACAAAACAGGAAAAAGCCCCCCCCCCCCCCCCCCCCGTAATCCACCTATTCTCTTGCTAATTTTCGTAGCACTTCTTAACACTGGTCAACATGGAATCACAGTCTTAGTTGTTATTCAGTTGCAGTTTAACTTGTATAGTGGTTATTAACTATCATTGCTTAGTGATAATTAGCTATTGTCTAAACACACTTTGGCATTCAGACAATATAAGTATATATGTATAAAAAAACCCAAACCAACTTAATACCTCTTACTGTACTAGTATTACTTATTTAATTTTGTCCATCTAAACCTGAATTGTTCTCCCCAGTGCATTCGTAGTCTCATAATGAATAGGGTAGTAAAAATTATTTAACGATATTAGCTAGTACTTTTAACCTGAAAGAATCAACAATTTAATTCAAACTATCTTTACTACCAGTAAGTTGTCCTTTGCATCAAATATAGGTTGAGTCAAAGAAATAAAGGTTCTCCACACAAAGGTAATAATGTTCAGAAAAAGCTGTGCTCTAAAGCTGCTTGTGTGCTCCTTCCAATTGCTATGGAGATATGAGGACAGACACAGAAATCTGAATTACAGAAATACATTTTGCCTGATCAGCTAACATATTTTACCAAATGCAAACTGGAAAAAAGTTCAACTTTCAATGCATACAGAAAGAGCTTCACATCGAACAGCTGTGAAAAAAATCTCTGTATCAATAGTAAATAGGTTATGTATTTAAAGCACTTTCTGGGCAATATATTAAGAACAGACTGTTAAGCCACTGAAGTTTTGTACCTATCAGCTAGGGCTTATCATAAAATTGAATGTTTATTACAAGTGTCAGAACCACCCATCTCCCATCAAAGTCATGAAAAGTATAATACATATTTTCCTTAAAGGGAAGTGAGGAGGTAAACCCTACCAAAAGAAAGTGTGTCAGTACTTTCTCATTTCCTTGAGACGTGTCACTCATTTCCTTGAGACAACACCCAGCCATGATGACCCTTCCAACATTATGGTACTGTAGTTCTAGACAGGGCTGAAGCTTTTTTACATGAGAAAACATTTGAAAGCCATCACTTACCAAGAAGTAGTTCCTCCTGTGTTAAGGGCATCTGATGTTTTTTTCCCCACCTACTTTTAGGTAAAAGCCAGTTGTCACTACAGTGGAAGCATTCCAGACCCAAAGTCCTCCGCAGCTGAATCAGCCCCTGTCTCATTGCCTTCTGGCCCTACCTGTGCTTACACTTGATGTCAAAGTGATCTTCATGAAGCAGCAGAAATCATGTTTTTAATTTGGGGCAAGACAAAGGTTAAGTTTTTATTTTGGTATAATGAAATACCTCTTTAACACTGGACTCCATATGCTTTTAACTGCCTCTGTCTGGAAGCAGAAAGTTTGCCAGGATCCTGTCTATCTGCACTACACACGCTTGGAACTAATTCAAATTAAAATGATTCTGCATCATATATTAACAGCACAATGTCAATCCCTGCATCTATTCGTTAAACAGCAAAACCAAAACCATAGCTGTATGTAATGCATAGGCTAAATTCCAGTCAACTTCAACCACAAGATTATGAGCTAGACCTTTTCATCTTTGGTTTAATAAATAAAATGCAGCAACAACAGCTTTTTTCCTCAGACACCATTAATTACCTCATATTTGTAATTTACATAAGGTAACACCTTCAACAGGAAGATGACTGCAAATAACCTGGAATAATATATGATTAACATTTTCATAATTAGCAAATAATAAGCTGATTTCTGTTACAGGTTAAATGCAATGGTAAAACAGTTTCTCTTGGTTTCCTTTACATGCTGTGAAAAACAGTAAAGAACAAAGATCTCTCTGATCAATTTTTTTTCCCCTAACAGATTAAGTTCCATTTTTTATATTTTAAACAACCCTTCTTCCTAGAAATCCCGGATCATGAAGCTCTTGAACCCTATTCTTGCCTTCCCCCTAAGTATTAGTTTAGTTTCGGATGGGAGGCATACTAAGTTCTGAATTAGAGCAGATCTGCAGCTAAATTTCAGCCATAGATGAAATCAGTATTCTGAAGATCTTGCCAAAACCCTTGGCAAGTTATGACTATAAACTCATAAGCTATTTTTTAGGAGCTTAGAATAACTTCTTAAATCCCAGAGACGGATAAAAAGATTTTTCTTTTTTTCTTTTCTTACAAAGAATTATACAACTAACTAAAAGAATGTAAAAATGAAATAAGTTTGGAAATTTTGGGTACTCTGGCCTTCTGCGGATATTCTGTGACACTTTTGCTGCCATGGTTCAGCCTGGGTCTTCTGGCTCACCGTTCAAATTCCATATTCTCCACTTCCATGTCATGGTCGCTTCCTCCCATTCCCATGAAGATGATGCACTTTAAGGTTGTTGTTTCCTGTATGACATTACAGGTCTTCATAGTATCCCTATAAGTAACACTGTTCATACAAACCACCTCTGCAGAACATGTAAGCTATTCACTGCAGAATTAAAATTCACAAGTTCCAGTATGCTTTCTATTAATACTTTTTGAAAAAAACACATATAATTGTATTCTTGAATGATCATTTTCAACTTGAGATTTACTACAACTGCATTTACTCAAATGCAAGGTAGAAGGAGAAAGAACCTACCCAAAAGACATTCTACAAACGTTGTATCATATAATAAATAATGAAACATAAAATCTCAACTATTCTATAAAACACATTTTTCACATAATAATACCACTTGGTACCATCCTGACACAGCCACAGGTTCTCCCTTGGCCTGGAGAGGCGTCTGTGTGTATCACACCTTCCATACAGCAACAACTGCTACAGACCTTGGCTATTAGTACTGATAATGTGAACCAACTTGCCTGCCATGAGCTGCACTATGAGTCACTTTGGATAAAGAGGCTGCCTATTTTAGATGGAAGCACATTTGGTCTATTACAATTACCTCATATTCCAGGGCAACTTTTTTTCTCCTCAAGCAGACACTAAAAATAAGTATCTACACTGGTCCAAAATGCAGGTGTGGCTTACACTGGATTGTCTCTGGAATTAATGAATGTTGAAAGCATGTACAGTACTTTTCACAGAGAAATACAGTCAAATCCCAACTCAATGAATTCACATTATAGCTCTTTTCCTGTCCAATCTGCTTACAAGACCAACCTTTCAAAAACCTGAGGTAAGCAATAAAATCCTTAAGAACTAGCAATATCATAAGCATGTTGTTTCTGGCTTTGCATTTACTTAATTATTGAAAAAAGAAGTACAAACAGAAGGGAGAAACAGAAGAAAACTACAGTAGTCAGTCTCACTAAAAGAAAAAAAACCACACATGCACTGAGACACTGCGCTACAGCACAGCTTGCAATAATGTTTCCCTAAGGACCCTGGTGTTATAACCTCACATTTATCTTTAAAAATCTGTCTCCTATCCTCCTTAAACTGCATTTGCAAAAGCGTGGAGCACAGCTGTCAGCAAGCACAAGTTGAGATTCATGATAAAAATCAGTTATACTCCGAAAGCTCTCCCTTCTGCCCCTCTCCTGCAATTCTTTCCTCCAACAACCAGAGCACTATGCCGCACTTTCACCATTAGCACAGCAGCTGTATCAGCACCTTTACAAACTGGAGACAGACTTTCCATTTTAGTTTTTCCTGATACAGAATGAACCGCTTCAGTATAACACCAGTTGTGAACACCATATTCAGAGTCACATCAAGGGTTAACTTGATTCATGGACGCACTTCTTACGTCTTCAAAAGCTCAGACTGACTTGCCTCTTTTTCCCCCACTTGACTCTTATTTTTTTCCACTTTAGTGAGATGAGAAATGCTCACACAGCAAAGAGATTTTATAAGTTTTGAAGCCATAAGTATAGGCGTTGCTTTATTTTTGGGAGACAGTGCAGGGAAAAAAGGAAAAGGAAGAAGATACGGACAAAATGGTGAATTTCTGTTTAAAATATGTTTTCTATTTGTCTTACAAAATACAAAAAGACAATTATAGTTTGTTTTTTTTTTTCATTTAGAAAGGATTACAATTGTTAACATAACTCTATAAATTAAAAAAAAAAAAAAGAAAAAAAAGCAGGAACAGTATGTAGGGAAAAAGAAAATCTGATTTCTACAGCTTTCAAAAATTAAGAAACACCGTACTTTAAATATTTGCCGCCCCATATATGTCTACATCACTCCTTCTTTCCATTTTTCCCCTAGTTTTTTTCCACATATACCACCATCAAGTTCACAGCTAAGTGAAGCCTAAATAATCGGGCAAAGCACCTGAACTGCACAGCACCAAACATTTCCCAAAATACTAGAAGAGGACAAACATGCCTGAGACACAGAAACACTGCAAAGATTTCCATATTTACAGATGAGCTAGTAATTGCAACTAAATGTAATTTCTTATATACTTTGCAGTACAAGTTTTAGTCTTCCATCATATCTCCCCAAACTCCACAGCAAAAGCTTGCTGAATCATTTCCTAGGGGCAACTCAATGACACTTCATTTTCACCTTTAGACCCTTTAATGTGCTTTCCTAGTTCTCAAATATACAAAGCACTCAGTAGCTAATACTTCACATATAAAAGTAACATTTCAAGGGTGAAAAGTATTACATTTCTTTAATATTTTACTTTAATTTCATAAACTTTTCAAACAACAATTTTTTGAGCTAACCTACACCAGTCAGCCTAGATACAAAGTGCAACATGTGACTGCTGAGAAAGACGTGGCTTTTAAAGGTGTACATGGAACTTCGGGAATGAAACAGAACTGGAAATCAGTATTCTAGTCATCTCTTCAAATGACAAGCCCAAGTCCTGAATAAATTAAATATAAATTTGCACTAAAAAAGTAACAAATTACATTTGCCTCTTGCTTGCCTGAAGAATAACCTGGGAGATTATGACCAATATTCCAGGATTAGAGAATTTATTGTTCTTTTTTGCTGCAGAGTTTCTACTCCTCTGCTGATTCAGACTGGGAAACTCTTCCAGATCTCTCATATTGTAAGGTTGTGTTGGCTGTTTTGTTTTCATTTTGTGTTTTTTTTTAAAGGGATTGAATTTTCATTGACAGATACTTTCATGAAATCATCTGACAGCTTTCTCACAGCCTGGTTACATAAAACATGGAAAACCGACCACGCAACATGCCTGTGCGCACAACGTGGTTGCATAACTAAAAGAAAATAATCTAATCCTTCTACTATAAATAAACACAAATTATTTTTTGTAAGTCTAATTTCCAGGCAACATAAACCTTAAAAATACAAAACTAGACAAGGTCTAGGGTTATGGTACAAATTACTACAATTCTGGCATAAAGATATTTCTTTTTGTTCTTATTATCAGTGTAATAGCTAATATCTGCATTCATTGCCTATACACAAAAACATTTTTTAAGGGGAAAAAAACCCCAAGAGATTATATATTGATTTACTTACATATTTGTATTGCATATTTTTATATATATATCAATTTATTCTTCATATATATTTATATCTTATATTTTAGTATTTAGAACAATAATGAAGTTAGGGATGTGTGCAAGTGTCTGAGAGGATTGTACCCTCTGATTTTCTGTCTTCAGATTTCCTGGCTCTGTTTACATGGATGGGAGGAACAGAAGCCACATACCATTTCAGTCAAAAGCAGAAAGTCTGTTTAAACAAGAGAATTAAGAAAAAGACACTCATCAATACTATTTCCCTCTGTCCCCCAGTTTTCTATGCCTGGCTACACAGGCATTACATTCTTGTAATGCTTGTAATTTCAAAGTCAGAAATATGTATTTACCAAATTCCAGTGGATAATATAGATTGATTTCTTGCATTCACAAACTCTTCAAACAAATAGAATAAAACTAGCAATTATTAATTTCACATCTATCAGTTCTGTACCTGAGTATCACAGTAAACACCATGTTACTTTTGCTAAGCTGTCTGGATCTCTCGGCATCTCAATCTTCAATTTTATGCTGTTCCATCTCTTAGTACCCTTCTTGATTGTTAAAAACTTTCCACAAAATCTCTTGACCGCTCTAAGTTGGAACCACAATATATTAAACCCTGTGTAACTCAACTATTTCCCTCCCCCTCTCCACCCATTTTAGCCTCACAATAACCACTAATCATTTCAACAGATCCTGGATAGTGAAAGACAGCTTGAACAACTGTATTATTGAAATTCCGACTCACTCAGCCAAACAAGCAACCCATCACACAGTTACAGAAGGAGAATCATGTAACAGCTTGAAGTAGCACGGAAAAGCCAGGGAACAAACATTTATATGCTCCCTTTTGGAAGCAAGGGTACAAGGTGCCCCTGGCAAGAGAATCCTGCTGATTGCTGCCAGGGCCACCTCAATGTACACCGAGCAAAAGTAGCACCTCATACAAACACTCCTGAAATTCTTCCAGGAATGCCCAGATGGAAAAAGTGAAGGTCTGTCAAAATCTGAAAATGGGATTCTCCAGAAATAAGTATGACAAGGAAAGATCCCAGATTTAATGAAGTAAAAACCCACTCCAAAAAGGATGTTACAAACAATTTTCAAAAAAACTCATCTCACTCTTTAACCATAGTATCACTTGACCAAAACAAGCGGCTGTATTTTAAAACAGCTTGCTCCACTCATGCTAGCTATGGGACGTGGCAGCATCACCAACTGCAGCATATACCCAGTGGTGTGTCAAAAGATTACTTAACCATACACCTTATTTGCACAAATCATGTTGGAAAGAGCTGAAGCAGTCAAGCTGAAATTCAATGCAGACCTCCATCCTGATGAATGAACTCCCAATGCCAGTCCAGTTCCTAAGTTTGACATTTGTGTTATAATACAGAGAGATGAAAGCTTACAAAAAATTGTGCTTGGTAATGAAAATGTTGTCCTGCAAACATTAGGGTCAGGACAAAGGTTAAGGCTCAGCTCTACTCTCGCAATAATTATTCAATGAATTTCCACGGCGTGAACAAGTCTACGTATCACAACAGGTAGAGTAGAAGTAGGCTAAAATGGAGCTGTACATCTCTGGTGGCAGTGAAGTAACATGACAGAGTCCCTTATCAAAACCACCAGGTTTTTTTTCTTTGAGTGATTTGCAGCATTTCCATTTTGTACAGAAACCCATATGAATTCCTTCCTATCATTCTTGCATTGTCTAGAAGGCAGCTGTACATAACAAGTTATCAATGTAGTTTACTGATCTTTGCTAAAACCATGCTGCATTTTGTTCTATTTTTCTTCATCCTTTTATCATATACCCAATAGCTAATTATAACTTAAGAATTTCCTCCTTTAGGATTTATTCCAAAGCCTTGCTTGTTGCTGCAGTCAAAATCAAGATGATAATTGCCTCAGTCATTTGCAATAACAACAATATTTTTCTATAATGCAGGTATCATAACTTTGCTATCACCAGAGCTTTAAAATATATTGAAAATATTTGTGTTGGCCTGTGACAGTTCTTCTAGAATTCTTACAGATTAACAAGTCTCTGACGCACTCTCCCTTCCTAACTTGCACATCCTTGAAATTTTGCTTTCACAGTGACTAAGATTTTACACCTTTCCCCCACACTGAATTTTCTGATATATGACATATGTATAACAGGATAAGCTGACACAAAGTATTAAACTATGCTTTTACAACTACCTTTCACTATATATATAACTATGTATGATATATTCTTACATTTCATTATATGCCACATATGTCACTAAATATCTTTCAGAAGCTGAAGTTTTAAAATACCAAACAATTTGCTAAGTATGATACAGCAGTGGTACATGATACAAAATACCTTTCTAAAAATATAAATACGATGTACCCTCCCACATCACTATATGGCATGTCTCCTTCCACCTTGATTTCTCTTCAGGAAGAGAGAGTATTTAATGGTAGTTGATGCCTTTTGAGGAGATAACTTTTCCAGCATGCTCTTCAGTTTCTAGTGTAGTATTACAGCAGATTGTAGAGGTATATTCCTAAAACTTTTCCAATTATAGCGGCTTATGATAAAAGAGAATCTATATGTGCCGGTCTACTGAATCTTTTAGGCACCATATCCGTCTCTGGCAACTTCCACATTGTGTTTTCCAGGTACTCAGGTTCCTCTCAGCAAGTATTAAATTCTGTCCATCTTTACCCTTTTAGTTTCTGTGGTGGTTTGCAATGTGAAGGCAGTATTCTGTGCCAGGTTCTCACAGACTGCTGGAAAGCCACAATTCTTTCTGTCTAGCTTTTTAAAGTAATAAGCTCCTCTGATGTCTTTTTGGACAACTATTACTAACAGCATCTTTTGTCAGTCGAAACTGGTACACACTTCTTTATAACTCAATTTTGTATAACTTTTATTCCCAATACTTCTACATTTCACTTGACATTTAATGCAGTCTGGCCCACCTCTATTTTAGAAGCAAATCCAAGCATTTGCTCAAGCAGCCACAGGTTGCAAACCAAAACTGAACTGAAATAGGAAGCCTCTAAAGTGGGAGACAAGTAACAAATTTCTTTCAACCTATTCATTAGAGCCACAGCACGCCTCAGATTTCCTTCCTCTCCAGGACCTGTGCACCCAAAGTCTGAAACTCCTCCAACTTTAATAACTGCTGACTTTTTAATCTTTATCACAATGTACAAAAGCTTTTCGTCTTTGTATCCATAAACAAAACCCAGTATGATAAAGGGGAAAAGCAGAAAATTAGAACTGCATTTCATGAAGAAGGAAAAAAAAAAATGAAATACATGCATACCTAAATATTTGTGCAGATATGTTCTTTTAGACTTCATCTGAATAAAACCTAAGCACATCTCTTGCTGCAGCTTGACCTTCATATTCTTTTATTGATATAATAAAATACTTCGCTCTATTTCTCAGCATACCGAAATGTCTTGTCTTTTTGCACGACAAAACTGTTTAGATACACACCCTCTATTATGAAGGCAAGGTTTTGCTCTAGTCGGGTTTTTTTGTTGTTCCCACACACACACATCCCCCTTTTTTTAATGAAAGCCACCTTTTCTTCCATGGATGTTAGCAGACGTTTAATTTTACGTATGTTAGGAATTACTTTTACAACTGTGATGTTGTTTACACACACACACACTATCTCATAACCACTGTTTCTTACTTTTGCAAAACAGTTGACAATGGTTCTGTTATCTATGAATCTGCAGATGAAAAAAGTCATATTCTGTATCTGAGAATAAAGCAAGATTTTGCATCAGAAAACATAACCCACTTCCTTTTCATGGGCAGAAAGCCTATTTCCATCAACATGAAAGAAACTTATTCTGGACAGCAAAAATACAGAAATAAAACAAGGAATAGCCATTTGGTACTCAATGTAACACAGATCCTCTCAAGTTCCCTAAGTTCCTTTGTGTGAACTGCAATGTAGCAACGCAGAAAGTTGCTGCTGCTTAGAGAAAACAATAGTGTGACACAGCTCCTGAGCCCACTTTGATGTCTTTTCCAAAGCACTTAATGAAATGCAACTAGCCTTGTATTGTCACATGAAAAGGCAAGAAGGAGGTGACACAATGTAAAGTACTAACATCTTACCACCCCCCTTCCTTTCACTGCTTCTTGGTGCACCTGCCCTGTCACCCTTGTATCAACACACCTCATCTCCCCAGAAGATAAAACATATGTCTCTAGGTTTCCAGAGATTGTTGTATTCCTCCTGTTACAGAATGCTGCTTTGAAATGTACCTAAAAATAAATAAAACCAGTCACAGAAACACCTACACGTATATGCTTCATCACCACTATTCCTTACGCAAGTCCAAATTTTGTCAGGAACAGTTTTTAAGGAATACACTTGGCCATATTGTGAGTGATCATGGCTAAACGACAGCACAAACAAAACATCTTGGGCAAATAGTATCTTCACATTTTCTGTCAGGATGATTCACATTAGAACTTGATCCCTCATAAACAGGCAGAAGAAAATATTCCTAGAGAAATTTTCAAATTCCAAATTTATTCTAATTTTGACACCACAGCATGAAGAAAAAAAATGAGGCCTGCTTCAAGAAATAAATATTCTTTTCTGCAAAGTAGTCTACCCAGTTTAGAAAAAAACAAAACACAAAACCAAACCACTGGACAAAACAGCCCCCAAACCACTAAGTAATCTATAAATATTTTTAAAAATAATAAAGCACAATTAGATCCAAGAAATATTTTCAAACTTCAGCTTCTTATAACTATTCCCTCTGGAATAATCCACTGCTCTTTCACATAAATGAAATCACTGAAGCACACAATGTCCTTTAATAACCAGTTCTACCCAGATCCCATACTGTGACTAGGTCTCAGATCCCAGCAGAGATGCATGGATCTCCAGCTATAAGCTGCCCCCTTTCCATCCCAAAAGAGTCTAGCAGACAGCCAGACATGAGTCAGACTGCCAGTGAGACCTCAGAATGGGGTTGCTGCTGAGAAAGAGAGCATTTGAGAGATGCAACCACTCAAACCCATGACCAAAACCTGCTACTCCCAGTGAAAGTGACGTTCTAGATAAAGATCAAAGCATTAATCATGAGACTCCATCAAAACAAGCCTGTGGCAGCACTGAATTCCAATGACATTACTCATATTGCTCTGATTCCCATAATGCAGTACTTTAAAGTAACTTACCAGCATTCAGCAGTCTTTCAAGAACATATTGCAGCCCATTTACAAACACATTTCAGTGTAGTTGGAGTGTAGTATTGCAACCCTACTCTCCCTCTCTTCTCTCCCATTTAGGTTTACAAGGCAAAAAGAGGATCTTTCCCTTCAGATGCTTACTAGCAACACCCAATATAATGTGTGATTCTCTATCACGTGAAAAGTTGCTGTTAGGCAGCTCCATTAGAGAAGTCTGTACTGCCATTTGATAAAAAAACCTATCTGTATTTAGGGAGACCTTACAGCAGCATTCCAGTACCTAAAGAGAGCCTACAAGAAAGCTGGAAAGACTTTTTACAAGGGCATGGAGTGACAGGTCAAAAGGGAATGGCTTTAAGCTAAAAGAGGGGAGATTTAGATTAGACATTAGGAAGAAATTATTTACTCTGAGGGTGGCAAGGCACTGGAACAAGTTCCCCAAAGAAGCTGTGGCTGTCCCATCCCTAGAAGGGTTCAAGGTCATGTTGGATGCATGGATGCATGGATTGCAACCTAGTCTGGTGCAAGGTGTCCCTGCCCATGGCAGGGGGGTTGGAACTAGATGATCTTTAAGGTCCCTTCCAACCCAAACCATTCTATGATTCTACAACTACTGACAACAAACATCATCAGTGAAACAATAAAGCATAAGTAGTCTTAAATAACAGTTGTGTGATAGTCTCCTATATTATAGAAGCAAATAGATACAAATCCATATTGTGGCATTATCACGTGAATCACAATGAAAAAAAAAAACAACCCCACAAAAAAAACCCCTAAAACCCTTTAAAAATATCTATTTTGTCTTATAAGCAAATTTTCGTTTTTTTTTTTCAATTTTTCACATACTTATCTATACTGAGACATTTGTTTATGCCTGCACACTCTCTACTTGAACTGCAAGTGAGTGCAGATGACATTCACACAGTGCAGAGGTGAGATAAAGTGGCCTTTGTAAGAAATAGGCCGGCACTCTGCGGAAATCAAAAAGCAGCTGTGAGCACACACACACAGGACTAATAGGTCTTGTTTTATGGTAACCAGGACTTTTTGTTTGTCTCCTGTTCACAGCTACAGCAGGACAAATATAAATCTCTGAAGATAAATTAAACGATCTGTTTGAAAGAGATGCATGCAGCAAGTGTGTTACAGCTAGCCAACAGAGATTAGAAAGGGCCTGGGTTTGTCTGGAAGAGTTTAATTACCATCTGGGGCAGCTGATGAGACTCTTACATTCAGTTTATGTAAAAGACACCCTTACTAGCTCCTCTACAATCCCTGCACTTCAAAATAATGTGAGGATAAACTCCTTTTTATTGATTTGTTCTATTAGCTCTTATGTTGCAGTTAATATCTTGAAACATCAATTTAATTTTCCCACCAAGATACTCTCTTAATGTTAGTGTAAATCATTCATTGCCACATACCAAAGCTAGAGAGACAACCCGATTCATTCAGGTTCAGCCCTTGTCCTCCTGGGACTACAACATAAAAGCCATGGCCCCACTGTGTATCAGGTAATCTAGAACTTGTAATTACTGTCACTGCAATTTCAAATACAGCTGTCCTCATCATTAAAGAAATAGATCCGATGCCTGGATTACAAAATGCCCATAAGTTTGTTCATGCCATATTCTTAGCCAATGTATCAAATTTGAAATATCATGCTTATTTTTAATATAAAGCAAAATTTAAATATGCAAAGTCCCTACTGTTCAAGCTGTTGGCTTCCATCAACATTTTAACATTAAAGCAGACTTAGAAAAGTTCACATGGATCATTGTGAAAACCAAATGGAACACAGCTGGATCACAATATAGTGCAAAAGTAGGCCAGTCATCTGCATAGAACCTGCTGTCATTAAAATTGATGACTAAATTGCTGTGGAATATTTTACTTGATTCTAGTAATAAACGCAGAACAACAAAGCAGTCACTGCACAGCAAGATGGGATTTAATGCTGTAGGCAAGAAGTTTGTTTTGTTTTTTTTTGTTTTTTTTAAAGATAGGAGTGAACCACTATGAAGAATTTTATCTCTAAAACCCTGATGGCAAATCCCCGAATTGATGCATCTCATGCATGCAATTAAAATACAACATTTGTCAAAAGCAAAATTCAAATTACAAGGAAATTATTTATGTAATTGCTGTTGTGCGGACTGATTTAAATAAAGAGGCTTTTCTGCTCTTGCAGCAATGATAGCCAGTCTGTGGGAATAATGTTAAGCTTAATTTCCCTTTTTTATGTACACTAGTTATTTTTATATTCTTGATAATTTACAGCTTGCAAGTATATTCTTAAAAAGAAGAACGATCAAAGAGAGATGAAGTGTTATCATGTCACTTCCAGTTGCCTCATTTCAAGTTTTTCTGCATGAACTGAAAAGGTATGATTGTCCTCTGCCTATGAAGACAGCTAGTATGTACATGCAAATGAGGGTCACCATCATTTCCATAAGAGACAGAACCACTGTTGCACTGGACTTCACAATAAGTCTAAAGTGGTGGCGGGAAAACACGATAAAACAAAAAATATCACAAGTAAATCAAAATCTTGAGAAGAAATGTGAACAAGTCTGTTTTCTGGGAAATAGGTCTCTAAAATGTAATTCCATGTTCTTCAAGTTTGCCACATAAAATTTATTTCTGTCACAGCACCATCATAAAGAAGAAAATCTAATTACTGATGATGCAATTTAAAGCTTTGCTCCCCGAGTTGTTTATAAGCTGTCAAATGTCTAAAGAAAACAAAAGTGCTTTTTATATGCTATAAATCTGAAAATAGTGATCACCTCAAATTGTAAAGCTTTAGGTAGGGATGTCTGAAATGAAATCTTAGAAAACAGGTGGAAGGAATTTAGAGCACACACAAGAAAAGATGCAGCTCACTTCACAGGGGCTGGTCTCCTTCACAGGGGGCTGGCATTTTTTGTGTTAAAAACTTAAATTCTAATTTGCAAGACTGAATTTGGGGATTTCTATTCGAGGCTACTGAAGAATTAAAGTATTTGTGTGATTTGAATCTGGAAAATAATGTTATTTCTTTACATGAGTATTTCAAGCTCCTGGAGTTGGCTGCTGTGCAAAAAAGCCACCAAGATTACTTTGTTTCCTGACAGTTCAAGTCACCAATATTACTGTGATGTCAAGCACAGTAGAATGTGCACAAAGAAAGCAACTATGAATGCAAATTATTACAAGTTATATATTTTTTAATATCTGTAAGATAAAACAAGATAGTCATATGCAAAACAGTTGTTGATTGCTCAACTTTTTTCTTACGTGTGGTTATTAAATCATATCATTGTTCCCTTCATAAACCATACTATTTTGTTTAGTTTTCATAAAAGCGCAAATATTCTCACTCCATTTTTTTTACAAATAGCTCAGGTACATATGTGGTTACCATGCTCATGAATCTAGAGCAGACTTACATTCAAAACAAACCTGATCATAGATTCAGCTGTTTTAATCTTGTAACAGATGCTTGTAGGGCATGTTTTCCATATTCTCTTAGTTCTACAGTTTTCTTAAGTGAAAAATAAATGGAACAGGTTGCTTAGTTTCCTCTGTGTACGTACCTCCTATGTGACAGAGGCCTTCTCTATTTGTGAATACATCAGCTTTATATAGAAACTTCAGATGGGGGAGAGAAAGGAGAAAAGAAACCCAACTCAAAATGCAGGAAAATATAGCCATACAGTGTGAATAGATATTCACAATATCTCATTCCTAAACTCTATATTCCTATGCCTTTATAAGAGGATGTAAGCTGCCTAACAGGCAAGGTGAAAGAATGCTTTCCTGAAGGAGTCACCCTATGTAGCCTGAGCAGCAGCCTGTCACAGCTACCAAATTGTATTACCCTCAGTTTTCCTTCTCCATTTTATGCTGCCTTTTCAAGCCATTAACATTTTTTCTTCTCTCCTTTCCTCCTTCTGAAGGGGAAATTAGTTCTTTTCTGCAGTGCTGTCCATCTGTGCTTACATGGCTTTTTCCTTTTTGTACTAAGCAAATCCTCATCACTGCCTCAGCCTAACACCAGGTGCAGTTCTCAAATATTTACAGTATACCAGAACAGTGCCTAGCACAAGAAAACCCCAAACAAGATCACAGTTACGGAAAGCTTCACATATAAAAGACCTCTTTATGCAGAGAGCTGGTCTGCCTACAACAGTGCAGCTCTTAGCATTTTTTGAATAAGAATAATTTAAGGCATCCAGCCTTTTCCTACAGGATTTAGACAAAGGAGAAAAGCAGAAAGAAAAACTTCAAAAGAGTTATACACTTCCTTTACTGGCAGTACTGCCCAGCTGACACTGAATGGAGAAGTTATGCTCATTAATGAAATGTGACTGTGTTTGTAAGATCAGGCCTTCAATTTTAAAACTGTCAGCACAAGTAAAGACAATTTTATATGCAAAGGACTGAATTCAAGTATTTTAAATCTATTTTCAAAGACACTCTGGGAAACAAATAGCTAACGCCAACTTAATACATGTCACTCACCTGAAAAGACATTGGGAAATGTCTCTGTAGAAGCCTGCACCCCTGAGGACTTTCTTGAATGAGTCAAAGGCACTCTTTCCGTTTGAAACTTCTCTCTAAACCCCTTGTGCTCCAAGTAGCCTGCAGACCCCACCTTCTGAGTTATCTCACATTTGTGATTAGATACCTCTTCTGTCCAGTCTGCAGAACGACTAAATAAACCTGCCAAACTAGCAGACCTCTGCTTCTTGATTGAGACTTTCTCTGCTTTCTGGAAGGACTCCTGCCTCCTTGTAGAAAGTGGGCTCTGGGATGGGGAGGGAGAAGGTGAATGGTTGGGAGAACTCAGTTGTCTAGTTGTGGTTTTGATGTAACAAGGGTTAATAAGATAGGGTTTAAAGCATCGGGAAACAAGCATCGGACTGTCTGCTGTCCCCTCGGAGGACAAAATGCCATCTTTCGTTTCTGTGGATAAACCATTATGCAAGTCCTCTTGATCGGCTGGCAGAGTGTGTTTCCCTTCCTGAGTCTCAGCAGCATGATCAGGGCCTGCATCTGAAATACCATCCTCTGTTACTGAGCCCGGCAAATTAACAGCCTGCACTTCAGCAATTTTAGTCTCAGCGTCTGCTACAGAGGTTGGAAAAGGTTGTATGGAGCTGTGTGTCCGAGACCTGTTTTCTACCACAGTTCTATTTAAATCATCTTCTAATTCATTAGCTACAGCATCCACTCCAGCAATAAGCTGTTCCTGTTTCTCAATCAATAGCTTGCGTTCTTGTGTTTCAAATAAGCTGTTACCAGGAGAGCCTGTACCATTTACTGCTTCTTTCAGTTCACGTTCAGTTGCACAGGAGACGGGAACGTTTTCCACAATTTCAGATACTGCTGGAAAAGCACCCTCAGTGTCTGGGCTCCTCTCTTTGTCAGTGGTAGTTACTGAAAGAAACCGTTCAAAATCTAAGGGGGCTGCCTGTGAATTAGCCATGTGTCGGCCCATTGTTTTGGTGACAAGGTCCTCAGTTCCAATGCTAATTGCCCCCTGCTGCTGCTGCTGCAGTCTAATAGCTTGCTGGATATCAGAAAGCAAATCCTCTTGTTCTGTGGCTGAATGGAAACTGTATATATCCGTATCAGAGCCAGAGCTGGTCCTTTGTCCATCCTGTGTCTCTGCAGCAGCTGGAATAGTTTCATTTCTGATTTCAAAATGTTCAACATCTGTATCTGAGAGACCCCCTTCATCGGCAGAGATGCTTATATCTGGAGTTTTGGTAACAATTGAATGAGTACTGTCCAGCTCTCCAGCCTGCAAGGCCTGGCTTTCCAAAACATCCTCCCGTGAACTACTATTCCCATCTTTAGCCTTGGACAGATTTTTTCTGATCCTCAGATTTGAAAACACTGAAGTCCTCGAGTCTGATTTGCCCTTCTTCTTACCAGATTCACTTCCTTTTGCATGCTTCCCCAGTCCCCTTCTGCTTCCCGATACCTTCTTTGTGCCATCCGTATCCTTGGGCCCAGAAGCATCCTCTCCTCCTTCATGCACATCACCTGTGTTTTTCTTTAGCTTCCCATCTTGATTCCCCATGATTTTTCGCAGTGCAACGCCTTCAGCAATCAAGCCATGCTCTCGGATTTCATTCCACTGGCCCGGTGGCGAGATCCCCTCTAGCGACCCAGGTTTGTTTTCAAGCGGTGATGATGCAAGTGAAGCAAACGCTCGCTGTGGCTCTCTCCCGTCTGCTAGAGCTGCTTTTTTGCATAATGTGCTGCTAGCGCCGGGCTCCGCTGGGACATGCTCAGTACAGCACTGAGAGCTGCAGACAGCTCCTTCCAATGGCTGCTGTTCGCAGAGCTGCCTGCTCTCCGCGTTTCTGCGGCACTCTTGTTTCTTGAGGAAGGATTCTGTGAAAAGTGTTTCCTTTATAAAAATCACTTCTTGTTCCACAGTTTTTATTGCCTGCATTGCAAACTCAGCTCGTCATCAAATCATTTATAATTTCAGGACTTAAATGTTCAAGTGCCTGTAAAAAAGAAAAAAGGCAAGGTACTTTAATTGCTCCTCAATTGTTCTGCAATTGTTTAAATTAATACACTAATAACCTTGGAAAGAGAAATATTATAATTATTTTCTAGTTTATAAGGTGCTTGAGCATATGCTACTTTGACAGATTACACAGTACCTCTGGTGATTTGCATGTTTACTTTTTAAAGGCCACCAAAATACAATACATAATTTTAAAAGGAGAGTCACTCTGAAAGTAGATAGAAGAAAGATAATAAACAAGAAGTTCTTTCCACAGGTTTAAAAAGAGTTGCACTTAAAATGCAATGCACTATGGTAATTGCACCAAAAAAAGGCTCCTATAATTTGTATTCTGAGAAGGTAGATAAACTGTTATTCCCAGGAGAATCAACTCATCAATATTAAAACACACCACCATTGTTTTTCCCAATAAGAACATCTGGCATGAAACAAGATAAAACAAACAGGAAAAATAGCAGTATTCAAATGCTACTAAGGAAAACGATACAGTAAAGCATTCCTATTTGATCTTATATAATTAATAACTGATTTAGACACTATCACTTGCTAACTATTTTGGAATCTTGTGCAACAGTTTAATCAGTTGCTCTTTCTCCTCCGTTTTTTCTTCAGTTGTATAAGCACCAATACTTCATAAATACATTTCCTGAACTTCCAGACAGGTAATCCCTTCCACTTTAAAATTTAGATTTAAAATAATTGGAGTAGAAACAAAAGGGTATAAGAATGCCAAATTGCCAAGTTGGATCAATCCAGCAGTTCAATATCTTGGCTCAATATCAGCCAAGAAGTAATTTGGTATATTTCTGCTTATGATTTATCATGTCTAAACTCCCTAGTCTATGAGGTCCAGTTTCTGTGAAAGACAGATTCCTCCCTCCTCTGAGTTTCTTTACTAGGAATTTCCTTCTCATCAGAGATTGCATAAAACAATACAGTACTCTAGGTAAATGCATCCTATTGGTTTACCTAACTCTTAATTTTGGCGTCATTCTCTTCATACCTTTATGAATCTGGGCTGTGGTCACTGTTAAAAACTGCTGTTAATTCAGTCTGGATAGAATAGCACTGTCAATAATACATGAAAACAGATTATTTTCAACTATCAACATTTTCATTTGTGCTTCTTGGTAGCATACTGCTCTGATGCAAGTCCTTTCCTGAGGGGCCTGTGGCTAAGGCACCAAAAGCCTTCTATCTAGAAGAACTCAACTGTTTCTGAGTGCATGAGAGGACTTCATATACTCAGTGCTTTTGGGGGGCTGTGTTTGTGGGTTTTGTTTGTTTTTTTTTTTTCCTTTGGGTGGTTTCCTTGGGTTGGGTTTTTTGTTTTTTTGTTTTTTATTTTTAGCATTCAGCATTCATAAATATACTAGCTAAGAAAGAGCTAGTATAGCAAAGCCTGCAAGAGCATGTGAAGTGATTTTGCTTTTTTACCCCATTCCTGCTTTTGCTTTCTGTTATCCTACTTAGTTTCTATGTTGTTGCAGTATTTTAGCTTTTACAGCATTATTGCATACTTGCAAAAAACTTTCAAAAGCTCAGGTAATTTCAATCCTGAAGATACAGCGTAAGAATTACTTAAGGCTCAGTTTGAGAAAGCCATAGTAGTAGAACAGTACCTTGATGGGTATTTTCACTGACTAGAACTGGCAAGGACCTAACCTTTGACTACAACTGGAGTACTTGCAGCTTCCAACACCATTTAAAAGCTCTTCTTGCACTAAAATCTGCCAGAAATTAACATAATGCAGAAGCAATATAAAGATACTGTGGACTAAATAAGGGCAATGTAGAATTAGTGTGATGGTCTGAAACATTCCTTTTCATTCCTTCTCTGTAAACTTGCATTACAAACTCAACACAAGAGGTATGCATGGGAGCATCAAAGAATTTGTTCTGGTTATTCCACCACATAAAGCATGGAAAATACATTTTTTTTAAAAAAAAGGAAAATAAAAAGAAATCAGGGAGCATGGGGGCAGCACACAAATTACCCCAAAGTGAAAGTGATAGATACAACTCTCAATCAGCATTTCTGGTGAAGTACAAAAGGTTAATATTAGCCAAACATAAAAACAACTGTTAATACTTCTGGAGTTGTTTATTCTCAGAAGCCTGTTAGCTTCTGAAGAAAAACATGTTCTTAAAAGTCATCAAAAAACCAGAACATTTTGGCATCAGTATAAGCTACACTTAAAACCTAAGAATATATTCATTATTCTACACCAAAAAGATTTTCAACAGAAATTAGATGAGGAAAGGAGAGAGGTTTAGATGCTCAAGAAGGATATTTTATTTTTCACTGTAACTCAGCTTGCCAGTGGTCCATTAAAATTACCAAGGGATGGGATTGCAGGTTCTGAGATATCCCTCATCTCTCACTCTCAAATGCTCAGGAGACACAAATGGCAACACACAGAAGAGTCAAAACTTACAGCTCAAGATGTACTGAACTTGCACTCCCAGAGACTTCCACATTAAGAAATTCCTGTTAAAAAAGTAAGCCCCTATTATGAGATTATAATTATTTTCAAGAAGGCAGTTGCCATTTACTGCAGCCACTCTAGAAAGGTGACCTGATCCCTCCAACACTCACTGCCTGCCTGCCCACCTGCCCTGCTGGGTGGGGAATGGCTGCCAGCAGCGCCGATTGTCCACAGCTGGGTGCAGGCCTCGGCCTCCTGGAGCACAGCCAAGGCAGAGTACTGCCCCAGGTGAGGGTCGGACAGTAAGGGGAGCATTGCCCTCAAATTCCCCCCAAGAAAGGCTGGGTGACCAGCTGACACAGAATCATAGAATGGTAAGGTTGGAAAGGACCTCTACTCTGCTTTCATGAGACCTCACTTGGAGTATTGTGTGCAGTTCTGGTGTCCTCAACATAAAAAGGACATGG
>WYDI02030875.1:20989-73758 GCA_009867235.2 Psittacus erithacus
TGAGGGTGGTGAGGCACTGGAATGGGTTGCCCAGGGAAGTTGTGAATGCTCCATCCGTGGCGGTGTTCAAGGCCAGGCTGGACAGAGCCTTGGGTGACATGGTTTAGTGTGAGGCGCCCCTGCCCATGTCAGGGAGGTTGGAAATAGAGGATCACAAGGTCCTTTCCAACACTAACTATTCTGTGATTCTATCATCTAATTCCAACCCCTGCCATGGACAGGGACGCATCACACTAGACCACGTAGCCAAAGACTCTGTCCAACATCCTGGTATTTTGAAACCATCGCAAACACAGGCTGCCTGGGGAAAAAGATGGGAGCCTAGGGAGGCCTACTCTGAGGAGACATTGCTTTTTTGAGGTGGACTAGTTTTCACCATTATTGTGATAATCTCTTCCTGCTCTCAATAGCAGTCATTGAGCAAGTCCATATAGAGTGAAGACAATAATGCCTCACCTCCTTGCAGAGGACAGCTGAGGGTACAATGGCAGCAGTGTGAGTCACAGCACTGTACTGCTTAGTACACAGGTACTATGGGGAGGGGGTCTGCTACCTGCCAGCACTGAGGCTCCTCCAGCCTCCTTTCACCCCACTCCCTGAGGGACCAGGGCTACTGCTTGGAGAGGGAGAACAGGAATGGCCCAGGGGATCCTCACCTCTGCCATACACACCCTGCAGATATTTATTTCTTCATTAGTGGCTCAGTGTGCCTAGGTTTGAGTTGGAGATAAAGGCACATAAACAGGGCTGTTTTAAAGTACTCTGGTGGTACATTACTGATTGGAATATAGTAATACAGACATACAAAGAAAGATTTGTTTAAGAGGACTAGGATAGTCCCAGCCATCCATATGTTACTAATGTTTAAATTTTCATTAACAAGCAAAGGGCTCATTCTCATTTAGTCTGGTGCTGGAGCCAGGTCCCTGCTCCAGCTTCCCCCAGCTGCCATTCTAAGCATGCTAGAAAAGTTATCTCCTCAGAAGGAATCAGCAACCATTAAATATTCCCTTATAGTGCCAAAACAGTGCTCTGAGAAGTTGAAAATAACTTATTGTGCCCACACCCCACATCTTTCAGCTATAGAATAGGGAGAACTGGGCTTTGTGACCTGACAAGCTCTAGCAGAGTCTTGTCCCCTCTCTGGCAAGGGCCAAGTCAGGAGATCAGAAAATATGAGGTGGATTAAGAGCCCATAGTGGCTAGGGATGAAGTTGGTCCTGCCCTTGCCTTAGTTTCTACTGTATATGAGATTTTGCTTTTTCTTTTACTACTTGTTTGAGCAGCATGAAATCATGCCTCATGTATTGCATTTATAATAAGTTGAGGTGATCCAACTGATGAGAAACCTGTTTTACCTATTGAAAGGTTTCTTTTATAAGGAGCTTGAACCTAGCAAGCAATGATCCTAGGCAAGTGTTAGGCATACCCAGGAGCTTTCATTAGGTACATGAGAAAGTAATGACTAGAATTTTCAAGTGCTTGGTACATATTGCCAAACCTTCTCCTGTGTAATTTCTATCCAGTGAAAAATAACATTTCAAATTAGCATATCCGAAGAAGCAGGGTGTCCAGGAATGCAGTGTTTGCCAACCAGTATGCTGCTGAATACTCATTGGTTTAGGAGCCAAAATGTTTGTGAAACATTTAACCTCCTGGATTTCTCACCTAAATGTGATAATACATTTATGCAATGGGAAACAGAGCTTTTTGTTTAAAAATATGATCAGCTCGACATAGCAAAAACCATACACATTCCAAAAAGTAATTTTGTGCTTTTCTCCTAACATTTCCATAATTTTACTGCTGTTTTATTGTGAAGTACACTTTTCAGCATAAAAGCTATACAGAACCTTTCACAGCTACTTATAGAGAGGGTTTGGCTGAACAGCTGCACACAAAACCCTGCCAGCATTCCAGAGATGTATGCACTGCAGGTCAGGGTCAGGTCACAGAAAGAGTCTTTGCAAATCCAGGCCTCCGCAAATACTGCAGCCAAAGACTCCTGTATTTGGAGCACAAGATGGCATACTAGTATTGTAACTAAACCTGAGCAGTGGGGAAGTGTAAAGGTCTGTCTTATTCCCTATCCCAGACTGACAAGTGAGGTATTCTGTGGCACAGCTTCCACTTTTCCTTGCACGAAGTTCATTTCAGACAAATTTTATCTCAAATGCAGATAATATGCTAATATATGCTAAGCAAATTCATTGCAACACAGCATAGCCTGCATCATGAAAAAAATAATAAAGTATCTGCTGACCAAGCTATCAAAGAAGCACAGTTTCTACTATTTAAACCATTTAAATTAAAGTACAGTCAAAAAATCAGGAGTCTAAATTATAAATTTTATTTTCTTAAAGGAGTAAAATTTATGCAATGTTTCTTCAGAGCTCATAATAGCTTTTGAACACAGCAGAAAACATCCACCAAACTTTTAAGATGAAGAACATTAAACTCCTACAAAATTCACATACATACAGAATCAGTATTTCAGTAAAGGTGGGGAAAGATATGCAGAACTGACTGTGTCAGTTCATAAACAAGATTCACAGAGTTTAGGACTACCCACCACACGTAAGAATTTCATAGAGAAAAATGAGACCAGACAAGAAGAGGTGTATTGTATAGACAACAGACAAAGGAACAAAGAATACAAATCTGTAGGAAACTAGGCCTCCTCGTTTTCATTCCTTAGAGGAGGACATATTCTGTCAAATCAAGCAGAAAATTACATATTGTCTTTTTGGTTTTCTTGGACAACTCCCAGAGAACTTACTGACAGGGTTGAAAAATGTGGACTTTGATCATATCAGTGGACCTTTTTCCCTGCAGAGAGCCTAAAATGCCATGAAACAATGGCAGATTTCTGAGCTTAGTCATTTTCTGCAGGAGACAAAAGATTAACTTAAGTACTTAGGGCTCTAATTTTATAATTTTTACTGCAACTTGTATCTACTAGTCTGAAGGAAAAGTTGCAAAAGATGAAGTTTTTCCTGAGATGATTCTCTCTTTTTTTAAAGATTGGAACCAGTAACTGGTTTTAAGAATATGTGGAGAGGAAAAAAAAAAAATAAAATAATTTTTTACCCTCTTCTATTAGGCATCAGTTTCTGTTCTATTGCAGACATTCAGACACACAAACACACGAACTTGTGGATGAGCAGTTTGGGTCAAATAAAAAAGAAATTTATTGATCAGCTTTCAGTTCTTTTTAAAACAGCAAGCATCCTCCTATCTATTGGCATAAATATGTTTCCCCTAGAGAGAACAACCCTGGGGCAGGCTCATTTTGTAAATTATCTGGGGAAGGTGCAAAGGATTTGTAAAATGGGATGGTTTTGCAGATAAAGCAGCATTTTTTTACAAGTTTGTTGCATTGTTTCAAATACATTTAGTAATTAGAATGCATATTTTATAGTATTTTCATAATCAGATTTAAGATTAATCAAATCCAATCTGGCAAGATGGAGAAGAAATCTCTTTCCTAGCCTTTGGTTTACTTGAGTATAGAACATCATCAAGGTGAGCACTACTTATACTAATGAACAAATACAAATGCCCCTGTCTGTTTATGAGTTCATAGAATAAATCATAGAATCATAGTATGGTTAGGGTTCGAAAGGACCTTAAGATCCTCTTGTTCCAACTGCCTGGCCATGGACTGGAAAGCCTTTGCAACTAGAGTGCATAAAGTGTACTTAAACTAAAATTATAAACCAGCATCCAATGCAAAGAAAGATGAGCACTGAGAAGCCAGAAAGGAAAGGAGCTCTGAGGAAACCAAAGGAAAGCTGAGATAATATGTATTATTTACATTAGTGTCTCGTGGTTTTTCTTCCGTTTACTGTGATCCTTTGTTGTTATCACATGAGGATCAGCAAATCATCTGTATGGGGGTTCATGCCTTCTGTCTTCAGCTTTCTGCCTTTATTTAGTAGTACATAGTACAGCTCAAACTGAAATTTCTACAGCAATTACAACAATTCAAGTTCATGCTTAAGTGGATATTGGGGAAAGCTACTGCAGCAAATAATGGGGATAAATGCATCCCCTAGCATTAATACAGCAAAGAGCTGCTGATGCACAGGGAATAGTATTCTCCACTTTAAGGAGTCATTGAGTGAGTTTTGACTTCTCTTCAGTAAAATCCTTGCTTGTCTACACATATGCAGCCTTAGCTAGCCCAACGGTTTTGTTTTAAGGCCTTATATATTTTCATAAGAGGGGAAAGAGAGATCAGGAAAGTGAGAGGAATTTACGAAACCTGATTCAAGGCCTGGAGATCTATACTTTCTGGGCTTCCTATATATATACATATAAAACTAGCTGTACAACTGTTTAGCACAACTAAATTTAATTCCCTGAACTGAATGATTTCTACATGATACTAGTTCTTTACACTAAATTCCCAAATAAACAATGTGAGCAGAGCAGTTTTATGAATACTCTTCTCAAAGTACCCCAGAATTTTATATTGTATTGGTGCAATTAATCTGATCTGCATTCAAGTATTTTGTCATTTGTCTGTTCTGTTATCTCTGCAGTGTATTAAAGCAGCTGGCTTGGGGGACAGCAGTAGTTAATCAGACACAGTATCACAGGACTTTGGCTGAGCTGCAAATCCACCTAAATAAAGTACTTGTTAATGTCCAGGCAGTCCTGGCTGCTTGACTAGCCTGAACTAGCTCAGGTAGGACTTATCTACACTAAGACAAGCCCAGCTATATAAAGTGGGTTCGATCCATAACTTATGTTTTATGTTGTGGGCTAGGCCTTAACATGAGGGATCTAAAGCCTAATTAGCACAGTGAAATCCTGCTGGTTTTGTAATTATAATGGCTTTCCTTTTGTCAGCTGAATAGTTATCATAATAAGCTGAGTTCTGGTGCTGACTGTCTTTATAATAAAAAGCAAATACACTACAGATGAACAGCTGGAAATCTATCTTACAAGAGTGAATAAGAAAAAAGAATGAAAAAGAAGAAAGAAAAAAGTGCAGCTGAATAACCCAGATGCCCAGAAAAAGGTCAGAAAATTCAATTATAATGATGATGGTTTCGTATCAAAAGGATTACACCATGCATAGAGGCCACCACTGAACTACAGTTCTGTAAGGCTAAATACATAGGGCAACTTCTGTGATCCACTTAGGGAATGAAAAGTCCCTCTCATGAGCAACAAGTTACAATTTTTCCAGATCCCTGTTTCTGCTCACTGTGCCCATTCCCAATCTCTCATATTCTTATGCCTTTCTTCCTCAACTTCAGCATCTTCATCTGACTAAGTACCTAATATCAACTGTCCTACTGAACTTCTCATCCTAAGCAGCTTTCCTTTGACTTCATTTTCACCACTGTATCCAAGAACTTCTTGTGTGATGTCTCATTTTGTTTCTTGATTTCTCAAAGGTCATCCACAGACAAAGAAAGAATGTTGTCACTATGGTGGGTGACTGGCTTCTAGCTACAAAATGGCATCTCTTCTCCTGCACTTATCTTCATAATTTAATTTCTTTGCCTTCCCTTGCCATTTCTTCCTTCTGCTAACCATTCCCATTATCTCCTATGTGATAACTGTTCTCTCCTTAAATGGTGTATCATTACATCACTCTCCTTTTATCTTTTAATCCAAAATCTTCTTTACTGTACCTAGGTTCACATTGGTGGCTATGATGGAAGGAGTTACTTTCATCTCTTGATAGATAAAAGCCAGTAATGAGTGAAAGCAAGTGGGACTAAACATCACTTTTTTTCACCCATCACTGTAGGTAAGAAGTACAATGAAATTGTATCACAGGTTTACAGCTCAGACCATATAAAGGACATTCTGTATTCATAATATATTCTTTTTCTGTACAATTTCCTTTAGGTTTATGTAGCAGATTAATTTCACCTTTGTGGAAACCCTGAGTTGGGTTCTAGTTTTCTTTTGTGTCACAATCCAGAGCTTGTCAGACCCAGATAAGAAAGAAATAAATATTGAGGCCTATCTTTTTGTAGAGCGTTTCCACTGAGAAAACATGTAGAAAAGATGTTAAAGAACAATTACATATAACTATTACTACAAGCTTCAGTTCTGAGAAAGAATGGCAAACTGTGGAGAGTTATAATTCAGACAATACTTGCATCACGTCTCAAAGTTTTAATTTCTCCTGAAACATTTAGTTTAAAATGTCACAGCCTACAGTGCTTTAGGAAATTAGTTATGGAACTTAAAGTAATACTAAAGCATTGATTTATTTGCAACAGTTGACAAGAACACTTTCAAGCCAAAATTTTATTATGTTCTGACTCTAACCTTGCCAGTGTCATCACATTAAAAGCTTACATAAAATTATTTAGAATATAGAGTTCTTCCCAACATCCAAGATGGTCAGCATCACTCATCAAATGACATTACACATATTGTTCCTTTTTCACTTATGTTCAGGGAAGACGTTCAAGTAAACAAGATAGAAATGCTCAGCAACAGTCCTAAATTTAACTTAAAGAGGCTTTGTGTGAATTGTCAGTATAGCAGCTCATCTTTTTGTATGTGTGTACAATAACAAAGATGAATTATGCCCTAAGAGGGTTTGTCTTTCTGTTTTTTACAGAATGTATCAGCACAGAAGAAAAAAACACCACCTCAGGGAAAAAGATTAAATGTTCAATTAGCAAAATTCTGATAGTCTTTTCTAAGCCGGCTTAGTCTTACCTGGGGCATTATTAGAGGTGTTTGCTCCATTAAAGCAGCATTAAGTTACCTTAGCATAGCCTGAAGATGGGAAAAAAAAGTCATGAGAATACTGATGACTTTTAAATAAGGCATTCACATTGTCATCTGGCACTTTGTTTCTGTGCCAGGAATCTTCCCAATAACCACAGATACTAAAATATTTCAGGATACATCATCTAAAAAAAATTAACAATTGGGATTTGAACAGATGGTACATCTGATTCAACATCATGCTCTAGGACTGGTCAGTACAGACAAGGTCCCAGAAAACACCTTAGAGGTAAGCAATGGGAAATTTTATTCACCGAGTCTGTTATCCAGGTTAATGTGTGTCTTTAGACAAGGGGGTTAACCCCTAACAATCTTGTGTTGCAGTTCATGGTGTTGTCACTATCATGAGCGCACTGCATTTTGCACTCACAGAAGTGTCAGTCAAATCTAGGACCAGTTGTACCAAACACTAAGGAAAACACTACAAGTGTACTGTTCCTGTTCCAGAAAGCTTGCAGTCTAAGTAGACTCACATGGGTAACCTCATTAACTCAATTACATTTGTTCACTTCCCCCTGCCTTTCACTGCCTTTAGTTTTGCACCACAGCGCAGTGAAGAGGTATTTGATGGACAAATAGCAGCAGCCTTCCAGAAATTATGAACGTGAGAAAGATTCTTGATGTGGAAAAGATAGACATCCTTGCTTAGTAAAATTGAGCAGTTATTTTGTGTGTTCAGCACTATTTAAGTACATGTAAAAGTGGGAAAGGAAAGAGTACTAAATCTGTCAGCAGTTTCAATAAGCAAAGGGCAATAAGCTACAGAAAGGCTCAGGACAGTACAAAGTGTATGTGTCATTGACATGGAATGACTATGGCATGAAAAGATCAAACACAATGTAGTGTTATAAGGAAGTGAAAGTAAAGGAAAAATTGGAGAAGGAAAATTGAAGACAGATAGAGGATCCATCTTTTCTGTACATCATTAGGGAACATTGCCTTGAACTCTCTGATTTCCTCAGTGGCTTAGATGTAGGCCTACATATTAGCCTCAGGTTTTCATTGCTTTTGTTTGTTGTTTTGCTTTGGTTTTTATCTGGGGCATTGGAAGATTACAGATGAAGCAATAATGAACAATATCACAAAATACACTTATTTTCATCTTGTCAGATAGGTATCTTGCATCAGTCTAAAAAAAAAAAGGAAGAAAGAGCTTGACAGAATAAATGCAGACATTTCACACTGCTTTTTTTCCTGTTCCAGTCCACCAAATTTACTGTTATTCACTCCCATTATGGACTATACAGGATACTATTGTTTTTCTTCTAGCATCATGTCAATATCTGATTAGACATGAATAAGTGTCTTCTGTCCCCTCTAACTCTCAATACTAATCTAAAATTTCTCAAGTGCCATAACAGGGTTCTAAGCAATCCAGTGCTTCTGCATGAAATTTTGCATTATTGGCAGCCTGACATTTTTCCCTCTGATGTGAAAGTCCAGCTGTGTACCAGAGTGGAAGTCAGATGGCTTTGCACTAAACCACAGTTCTCAAGGTTGTCCATACAGGCAGGAATAAGTCAACTGGAACTAACTCTTTAGTAACACCTGTTTAGTAGTATGCTGAAAATAAAAGTCAAACAATCTCCATACATATACATTTTTTAAAGTTATATTTTTATTTCAACTCATAGAGTCCTCAGCAGTGTTACAATTCCTTAAACTGGCACCAGCCCAAATAATTTATTAATAAGGCTGCTTGTGTTGCCAATTAGAATCCTAACTGCATGGAAGACTTCAGAAAGACATTAAGGCAAAACTCACACAAAAGTCATCTTTATTTATAAATATACATATATCTTGATATAGCTGCCTTGTTCCCTCAATTAGTCTGCTCCAGTCGTGTCCTAGAACCCTTGATACTTCTGCTGGGCTAGCTTGAAATGAATAGATCCTGCCCACTGATTTTCAAGGAAGGCGCAAAGTGAAGAGACAGAAATACCTTGTTCATGACCTAGGAAACTATTCCTTACACAAATATTAACAGGTAGTATAGCTTATGTTTCAAAGAAGTAGAATGTCTAGTTACTTAAAAATTCTTATAATATCTACTGTAAGCATTTTTACTCTTTGCTGATTATGTTTCATTGCACATTCTCTTCTGGTTCTATTATGAAAATAAGTGCAGATAAGAGAGCCCTGAAATATTTATAAGAAGTATATGTAAAGGCAGCTTTAGAGAATACACATAGCTTTAAACTCTACATTTAAAAATATGCAAACTGTAAACTGCTGTGCTGCAGAGTAGAATGCTGAAGAAAAGTCATAAAGTTCCAATGGAAAAGATAGCAAAGGCCCAGGCTGTTGCATGAAGCAGAGAAACCTCCAGATCAGAATGCAGTGATTGAAGCATTGAAGAGAAATTCATTCAACACAATGAAACTGAGTTTTCTGATGATGTGAAGACATCATCACAGGGAATTTAGCATCACTAAGGATTAAAATTTTGAACATCTGGATATTTACTGACTTCAGATGGAACAAAGTTCTTTTGTTTTACATAACCATTTGTCTAATGACTACATGAAAGTGCATTCAATCTCACTTCTGTTAACCCAATTTCTTAGTAAAATATCAAACACAAGATGCTTCTGAATTCTTCTGCACTCTTGAGCACAACTGGTTTCTACAGGTACATAGATATAACTGGACTATGTGGTATTAGTTATCTAAACAGTTAGTGGCTTTTGCACATGTTCAGACTGTTTCTGCTGCTAGAAGAAATACCCAGAGAAACTGCGTTTATGTTGTTACCTCATTTATCATCTCAAACCAGACAAAATGTGTCTGATTTACTAAGCCACCTACTTGGTTTGCTATTTTTAAACACTAAGTGTATAGCTTCTTGTCTTTCATAAGACTACCACCCCCATCCCCGACATCTCTAGACAACCCATAACTTTGTGTCAGTTAGAAATGATAAGGATCCAGCTTAGGAAGATCAGTTGCAGACCTTGGAAGATTAAACATGAGCTGCTGTAACATCTCATTATCTGTTATTTACTTACTTAATGCACTCGTCGTGTTTTTCTTGCAGGATTTGTGTTTCAGTCAAAACCCACATCTAACACAGACAGGGTGAGTACAAATTGTTTGACACTACAACAAAGCAATTTTGGAAACATCATATAAGCCTCTGTCAAATTAACCAAGCACCTTTTTTTTTCTTAATTTAGTCCTATCATGTCCCCGCTTGAGGACATGCAGGAAAGAAATGAACTTTTGTGATGAAAGAAAAGGAAAAACACAATTCATCCATTCAAGCAGGTAGCCTGGGTCCCGTGAATATAAGTTAGTCAAATGTTACATGGACAGCCTGATGACCCTGCCCTGTAGTTACATAGGAATATGAGTGTTGTGCTGCCAAGGCAGCAAGCCTCCTGTGACTACAGTGGCTACTCCTTTGTCCTATTCCTCTCCCCTACATAATCAGATGCTGTAAGGAGGCTACAGAAGAAAGAGAGGGGAAACAAAAGTACAAAGGACTACAGCTGTCATATTCTGTAGCAACTGCTTGCTTTGAGAGATTTCCCCAAAGCATTAGGGCTTCAAGCCACCATGAAGCAGACGCATTTCTTCTACATAGCCAGGAGCACACAAACAGCATTGGGTAACAGTAAGTGAAGGTAGCTGGAGGTTGGGGAGAAGGAGCTAATTACTGTTCCTCATTCTTTTCTTTCAATAAAGTACTATTTTGACACTGTGTGAACCATACATAGGCCATGCAGTGCTTGGTCCTAAGAAAAACTTACTCCTAAATGACAGGTGAAGCTTCGAGTACATATCTGAGCCTGTAAGTATAATAATTTCTTAAAAAAAAAATAAAAAATCTTTTCTCTTCTGGATTGGGAGCTTCATCGGCAGTTAGGGATTCAGTTACACATTTTTTCTATGCTTTTAGACCTTCCAGTTTTCCTGAAACTGTGTGCATCTGTCAATGTGTTATGTCTGAAATATATTTAGCTACACTAACACCTTTGAATGCAAATGCAAGTAAGTGTATGTCTGCAGCTGCTCCTAGTCCAGCCATCTCTGACTGGCACACTTTTCTGTCTTTGATGCCACCTGTGCGACATTCCAAAGAAGACTCATTCATACATGCATAGAGTTCGAGTCATCTCTTTTCTTCATTGCTATGAATACCCTTTACCCTTATGGACAGCTGGTCACTGCATGGCATTCCTTCTACTTAGAAGGTGTAAAACCTCTTAAGATCATAAGACTGTTCAAGACTGCTCCCTGGGGTGACTATAAGCTAAACCCCCAAATTCAGCCTTCTTTCCTGTGAGATAATTCCAATATAATCCCAGGAGAGTTATTGATACTGCCAGCAGTGTGGAAGCCAGTTAGACTTGTGTCCATTCAGGATCCTTATCTAGCAGCTCATCGTGTTTTCCCTTAGCTCTTAAACCTTTCCAATACATACGTTTAATAAAAGTAATCATAAAATCATCATAATGCAACCTTACCTTATTTCCTGCCAAAATGTATTCTGATGTGGATTCAGCAACTTCTACTTGAGTGCAGTAGCAACATTTCCACTCAGACTACACTTATACGAGAGTCAGAGTGTCTGGCTTTTTTGCTCTGGGCACCATTTCCAGTCACATGAACTGGGAACAGCTTGCTTCAGATGTTAACAGCCACTGACATTTGCAGGAATGTTGTTTAAAAAAAATTAAAAAATACCCTGAGAAATTTTACTGCTTAAAAGAGTTATCACAAAAGTTACTGAAAATATGGTATGCAGGTTATTTGTGAGGAAAAGTAGCATAATATAAGTGTTCATGGTAGCATGACACATATCTATAAAGTACGTTAAGGAGCAAACCGTATTGAATAAAGTTTTGTCCCGATTTTCACGCTTTTACAAGTTCACTGAAGTGGGGCTTTTGTGCAAATCAGGGAAGAATCTGACATTGATTTTAAATGGATGCCAGTGTTTGGGAAATTAAAAGTGATGAATTCCACCTCTGGATGATAAAAGTGATGAATGAGAATAAAGCTGTGATTGGCACCTAAGCTTCCAGCAAACTCTTCTGTCTTTCCAGTTATTTTAAACACATTTTTCAATTTGGTAAAGGGATTTATTGTTTTGGTCTTAGATTTGAAAGAGCTCTCCATGAGGTTTGCAACATTGCGTGGGGGATGGGAAGGAGGGGAAGACAAGATTCGTGGTTTACATTTCACAGGACTGCAGTAATGGAGACACTTGGAGTTCAACTCTTCTTTGTTAAAATTTATCACAGTCTCTGAGGAAGTCTCATGTTCAGAAGGTGACCTCAAGGGGCACAGCTAAGTCAATGTATTACAGGATAAGAGGTAGCTGTGTCCAAACTTCTGACAGACTTACTGCTCTCTGTGTAAATACAAATTGTATGGATTGTTTTAAGCCTTCCTCTCACCTGAGATGCTGCTTTTATGCTCTTTCGTCTTTTAAAGTGAATAAAAAAAAAAAATTAAAAAAAATTGAAGACCTCATGAAGCCTGCAAGGAGTGTTCTGAGGTGTCAAAATCTTTTGCTTCTTGAGAGCAATGAGAGAGGGCAAAAAAACCAAACCACCTCAAACCCAGCTAAACATAGACAGATTAAAGCAATACACAGGCACTGTCCCTTTATAATCTTCACACACTTCTGGGAGCATTGGTATTTTTCTGAGGGAAAACAGAGAAAAAAGGAAGTCATATAGTTCTTTCCTCATTAGTAATGTTCCCAACAGCTCTTGCACCTCCAACCAAAGAGGTGACCAAATGACTGACAAACCAGGTTCCTGTGCTATATACAGAAGAGAAAAGAAATTGGTAGGTGTGCAGTGGTGCAGAGCAGTTGTTCTAAAAATAGCTACTAATTATCTGTCGTCTAATATATGCTTTGCAGGAAAAGCCTATACACATTGTCTGACATATAGTCTTGAATTTCAGTGGATGTCAGACTTCTTAACTATGTACAGATCACCTATATCATACTTGTACATTAAGTCCATTCAATAGTTGTCAGAAAGAGACTGATTTTCTGTCTGGTATAGACAATTGAAAGGAACAAAACCATTTGCTAAAGGATACTCATAGCTGGATTTTTTTGTTTAGAAGGTAATGACAATCTAATTTAGTGATCTAATTTTCATGTCCCTCCAAGATTAATGTCAGGAAACTCCCCCTTCATATGCATTTAGGATACAATAATCGTATTAGACTGCATGAGCAGTCTTGTATGCCACATAAGTGTCTGGGATATGTAATAGGCAGTGTTTCAGTAAGAGAGCTACTATCCATGTGGTATAGCATTCACCCTGGCAGATTTGTCTGATGCATGCAGATAACTGAGAAAAGATGACGTCTTGTAATTTGCTTTGAAAATTCTCCTGAAAGATATTTAATTATTGGAAAAAACTAGATCCATCATAATCCTGTATATACATCCCAAAAGTTAGATCTAATGATACAGTGAGTAGAACAGTTGTTTCATGTAGTTTGAAAGCATGAGATGTTACAATTTCATTGTCATATTCAGCCTACATTACAGTGAAAGAATTACGTATTCCTCTAAAAAAAAAAAACAAACCAAACCAAACAAACAAGAACCAATAAAACCAAAAAAACCCAAAAACCTATCTTTAGCCAAAACAGTGTGAAATTTTGATACTTTAGAAGGAAGAATTCCAGCAACTTTCAAAGGCAGCCATAGGAAATTGCAGTATTCCCGCTTCATGAGATTTCTTCCCCAACCCAAGATTTAAAGGAATAGACTTAGAGGAGGCTAGGCATCTCACTATTTTCTCTTCTCCCAAACTGACTACATCATCATAAAGATCCGAGAACTCCATGGTTTAAAAAAGGATGATTTATCCTGCCTGAGTGGGTTAGCAAGATTATCATGAAGATATAATTTGGGATCATTTCATGAAGTCAGATCATGAAGTAATAAATGATGTGAAGACATTTGGAGGAAGGAAGACAGCATAAGCAAGGTAAGAAGCCATGGGAGGGCCAGAAAATATATTTTGTTTAAAAAAACCCCAAACAAACAAAAAAAAAAAACCCCAAAACCCAAAAAAACCAAACCAAAATCACAAACCAAAAAAGAAAAAAGATAAAGAAGAAAATTAAATGGGAAAGCTTCCTTTAAATGCATACGTTAGAACAGTCACAGCAGTACCTTAAACAGAGATTGAATATTCTCCAGCTCACTAGCCTACAGACCACTCTTCAGTTATCAAGACTATGTGTGGAATCCCCTGAATTTACGATCCGGGTTTCTATCCCTCAGGGAGGGATATTCACTTATCATTTACTGAGTCACACATACGGGTGGAATTTGTATCTTTAGCAGTACATAAGCTAATATAACTGCAGGTACAAGTCAGAGAAATTACTCCTGAATCTGTTTTCCTCCAATTATCAAGTTATTCTGTCTTAATGCTATCTTAATGCTAAGACAAGGTCGATCCAACCTGATGCCCTGCAATGAAACAGCCTGTATGGAGGTGTTTTGCTGCAATACGTCTCCTGAGGTTCTAATCAGTCGAGAGGGGAATGTGGATTTTAATTTGTTTTTTCACCTGTCAGGAAAAAAACATATTGTGAAGTTGCCATATTTAGTAGCAGCATCTAGGAAATTGCAAGGACAGAACAGCCAGAGGGCATGGGTTTTATTTGGTTTTTTTGGTTGATTTTTGTTCGCTTGTTTTTTGATTGTTGGTTTGTTTTTTGGGTGGATTTGTTTGTTTTATTTTGATGCAGGACACAAATACAAATCTAGCTTCGGTGAAATATAAGTGGAAGATACTATGCATTAAAGTCACTGCCTGGCCAAAAGTTATGCCTAGGGTAGAAATACAAAAATGCTTCTTCCACTCTTCAAAGTAGTACCTAGAATGAGATGACAGTAGTTGCCTTCTCCACCTGCTTCTCCCACCCCCAGGCATTTGAAGGCAAGCAAGAAATGTTATTTCTTGGAAACTGAGTCACCAGGTACAAAAGCTTTCTGTGAAGAAGAATATTGCAGACTTTCTCAATACTAAGAAGTCAGAACTCCTATTCCTTTCTGTAACAGTCTCCTCAGAGAAGGCGATTGTTGCAGCTAAGTACCCTGTAATAATCTTCTTGTTGGCCTTCCCTATGCTGGAAATGAAAAGTTACATTAGATTCTAAGGAACTATTAAGTGCCCACCAAGGTCTAATCCTACTCCCATTACAAAAATGGGTCTCTAGGACTGAAAGCCACAAAGCCACATAAAATAAAACTTAAGAAATGTAACTCAGGGGATGTGACTATTTCAGAAATGCAAAGCAGCAAACAGAATAGTTTTAATATAAGGAAACATGCTCAGTAATTATTGTTTCCTTTGCTTGAAAGCTTAGCACAGAGCAAGGTCTTTCACTGCTTTCACTTTCTGTGCTATAATATTTGATCTGATTTCTCAGATGTGTTTCTCCATGTTCTGCTAGATGTGTGATGTGCCGGTACATGTGATGATCCAGGCACTATAATTCTTTCATATAGAAAATTAAGCATTTGAAACTGAGTTGCTGATCAGGATAGAAGAGGGTCACACCTCAGTGGAAGCACTCAAAGGACGTAAAGTCAAAAAAGCCAAATTACAGAGCAACATGAAGGTCTGCACTTGCATTATTACTGCTCTGAAGTGCATCTTAATTTACACATACAGATAGAGAAAAAGAAAATGTCCCAATATATTTTTTCCTTTTTTTTTTGCAGGAATTTTGTCAGATGTATCATCTTCCTAGCACAGAAACCCAAAGGAAATTAAGTAATAAATCTCTATAAATTTGTCTTTATTTTTTAGCCTTTGTTTTACCTTCTAGTCATTACTTCAAACCCACTGACTAAAATACTGCTGAACATGCTCCTCAGAGCACCTGCAGAATGCTGCGTAACTTAAGGTAGCTATTTTGCATAAGTAGGGTTTTTCATATGATATAAAACATCCTTAGAACACTAGATGGATTTTATTAAGTTTTATGGTATCTTGTACAGAGATAGCACTCATTTTATGGAGACAGAGAAAGTCATAAAGTAATTAGAGTATCCACTTGGCCTTTACATCATATTCTGCATTTCAAAGGCTGAGGCAGAATTCCCAGAAAAGCCTTAAATTTTTGGGGTAGACAGGACTACTGTAGTAAGGGTATGTTAGTATCTTTAAAAAGCCAAAAAAATCCCATCAGACAGCAGAAATGGCCAGAAATAATGCAGAACATATCTACAAAAACTATGCCACTGGGAAACATAAAATTCTTGCTCTCAGCCCAAAACAGCAAATTCATTGCTCTGCTAGCTGCTGTTGGCTGCAGGAAAAAGTACCAGGCAGGATTTTCTATAGCTTTTCCATGTATGTGTGCCTGAGGAGAATCATAACACTAGTATGTGAGATATACTATATTACCAAAGAAATTAGGTGCATGTCAGTCAATACACTCCCAGTTTTAAGACTCTACTTACTGGGCCTATCATGCAGCCTCTAAAAGAGAAGGATCTGTGTGATGAGAGAAAGATAGTGAGAAGATAAAGAGAAGATACAAGCCAGACTATAGTGAGAAGATACAAGCCAGACTATAGTGAGAAGATAAAGAGAAGTACAAGCCAGACTATCATAGGGAAGATAAAGTTGTTGACTTCGCTTATAGGCAACTGTAAAGTTTTTTCTAACCATTGAAAGGTTTAGGAAAGCATCTCACAATTCAAATTGATAATTAATTCCAGCATCTGTTACAATTTTCTGAGCAGATCCTGGGTAATTCTTGTAGCTGAACTTAAAAGCAAATTAATTCTGGCATGCTCAGCAAACACATGAATTAGGAGGGGTCCAGCAACTGTACCTGATGTCTCAGTGTTGTTGTGTCCCTTTACAAGCATGGATAGACAATATATCTTGCCAAAGGGTGACAGAACTGCCTCGAGCCCAAAGCCTGTGCCTAAGTCACTGAAGACTACAATCCTTAACAGAAACCACTGCTTTTACTAAAGCTGTGTCCCTGTTTTGAGGTCCCCAGCTGGTCCTCAGATTCCACTTCTCAGGAAAGTCTAAAGCTGTGCCTGCTTGGTAATGCAAGTTGCACTGAATAAGACAGACACCGTTTAAGTGCAAGGAGAGGAAAATTTTGCTGTAGATGTAACTATCTCCTTTTAACAGTTCCTCAGGCAAGAAGTGGAAATGAAGCTCTGTGTGATGGTGGCCACATAAAGCTATATTCTCTAACATTCGTTACAAAAACATATCCTGCTTAAAGCTGAAGCTACGAGTTCTGTGACAGATTTCCTCACATTACCTTTCAAAACAACCCACCAACCTGAAGTTTGCTACTGAAAAAAACCACATTGTTTTGACATACAGTTTGTATGCTTTATATGGAACCCCTTGAGTATTCAGTTCTTTTTCTTCATTCAGTACTTAGTTTCTTATTAAAACCCTCGAAGTTTCTTATGAACATTTTCTTTACTCCACAGCAACCCATGGATATTTTAAGGTATATGCATACAGGAAATTTTGCGATTATATTCCCAGTCTCAAACTTAGTGTATTTTCTGTGGTTTAGTTTGAAATAAAGCAAGTTGCATTTTTCTTCCGGTTGAAAAGGTTCCTACCCTTAAGATGTAAAATATTAGCTGTATAAACAACATGGTTAATGCAAACTCACACAATTATGTCCATCTGCAGGAGGCTTCTTGCAAGACATCTCTATAGAGTAAATACAACTATAACCTATAACAGAGATCATACTGGCTAAAAAATTATAAAAATATAAGAAATAAAACTTCTAAACCATTCTAATTTAAAAGAATAAGAATTAATTTCTTAAGGCAACGTCTTAAGACCCAGTAGAAGACAGGAATTCACTGAAATGGCAAAAGACTTACCATCAGAAGAATCCAGCATGGAGGCTCTTGTTTTTTACCCTCGAACTTAATCAGAAGCTGAATGCTGACTCCCTCCACCTCTGTAGTGGTCAAAACCAGAAGATGGCCAAAATCTAAGCACTCCTATAGGCTTGGCAAACTGAACAGCAGTAACATCTGGCTTTTTGCCTGAAATTAATTGAAGAAATGTATTACAGGCTGTGCTCTTATCATCAGCTGCCAAGAAGCATTTAGATAATACTTCTTGACAAGAGGAAAAAGGAAATGCAGAGAAATGCAGGAACCAGACAACACGGTCAAGCAGATAACAATGAAGAACTGACTGGTGACTGAGAAAAAAAAACCAAAAACCAAACAAAAACCAAACCCAACCAAAAGCAACCTTATGCAAACCAGGTTTTCCTTAAAAAAATAATTAAAAAAAAAATCCAAATGCAGACAGAATTACTTTTTCCTATGGATTTCAGGGTAGAGAACCCAGCTGATAAAGAAAGTTTCAGCTTCAAGGTGCTTTGCCTAGGTATCCTGTCCGAGCACTGAAAGTCACACCTACTTTTTCCTCTTTTTACAGCTCATCAATAGAAATTAACATCTCTGCAGGGCTGTGGAGCCCCACCTCTGACTCTTTACCATCCCTCCTTGCTCTGTCGCTGGTGTCCCAGTCGGAGCTGCATTAATGCTGTCAGCAAAGGATTTACACGTGTCCTTCTCTGTGGGCTGTGTTAAGACTCTACAGGGAAGAATCAGGAAACAGTCAAAGACTTAAAAATATGGGGAAAGGAGGGAAAAAAACCCCCAAAACTCCCTGAAGAGTGTAAGTAGAAAGTCTCTGTTCTGCTAAAGGCTATTAGCATGGCAACTTGGTGCACAGACATCAGGGTCATCTCTGTTTACACCCTTAAGTGAGCAGACAAAACCAAGCATACACACTTCTTATATTTGAATGAAGATGAGTGTTATGGCAGAGAATAAAAAGGAACAAAAGAGAAAACAGCAGAACGAAAATGAGGTGAAAATGAAGATAAGCAGGCAGGAGAGGAGCTGGAATAGGAGCCAAAACCGGATCAGGTAGAAAGAATATGGCACAAGCTGTTTTTTTTTTTTCCTCCCGTTACTTGCATCACATCACATAGCAGGAAAGACCCAGAGTGGCTAGCATTCTCGAGGAGCAGGATGATCAACTTGGCTCCCTTGTGAGGAAGGTCCCAGCAGGCTGCTTTAGGCAGCGGCAGCAGGAGCTTCTCCCCAGACATGTGTCTGTCATGGCTGGTGGGGGGATCAAGGCTTATCTTGGCTAACGGGGCTCTTGAAGCAGGAGACTCTTCAACACACTGCTGAAGCCAGGGGCTCTGGGGAACCGCAACACTCTTTAAAGCCCGAGTGAGCTGTTGAATGTCTTCCCATGAGGTTAGCAATCCTGCCAGCAGGCAGAAGGATTTTTTGCCTCCTCACTGGTAGCAGATCCTCTCTGCTCTGCCTGCATACCGACATACAAAACTGTGCGGGCAGGTGCTGAATTCTCCTGGACCTGTTTTAGGCAGAGCAGATGTAACGTGGCTTCATAGTCCCAAACTGTACACTGCAGGCTGGCAAACCAACTAGGAAGATAACTGATGTCCAGCCATTTGGCATGAACACTGATAAGCCACACCAGTTTTTGCCATGCATACAGTGCCTTTTAAATCATCACTGCAGGATTTACCTTTGGCTGATCTGGCTCCAGTGGGCTAATAAAAGTTTGTCTCATACACAGTAACATCTGGTTGTGTGTTCTACTGTGCTGGAGCTACACTTGGTAAAGTTCAGTAAACTCGCAGCTATGAACCAAAGTACTGCTCCGATAGAAAGCTGGATGCAGGCAGAGTAATGAAGACAAGGAGATGCCTGTGGCATAGCAATGTAATTAGAGCATAAAGAAAGATTAATCCTAAGAAAATCTGTCTATTCAAGCAGTGGCAAATACTATGTTTCAATCAAAAGCAGTGCTACAGATGGTTCAATAATTCCCAAATTCCTTTCTGTGAACATTTCACTGTACTATGAATCTAAGAATTTCAGATTTTTGTCCCTAAATATATAGGACATAGATGAGCACACACATTGCAGATTTTCCCACCTGCACTAAGTCCACTTTTGTATCAGTTAACCAAAATCCTTACCAAGTATTTAACTCAGCCATAAGACTAAGGGTGATGGTCCCAGTGTAAGAATACATATCAACTCCTAGACTTACCCTTTACTCAAATAAGGTTTAAGCCTTTGTATAAATGCAAGCATGTGGATGGTCGATTGAACAGAAAAGAGCTGGAGGTTGGCTACCACTGGTTATGACTCTATCAGCTGCCCTTTCATCATGAAGCAATTATAGTTACGCCATGGAAAACATTGTGAAGGTTTGCGCATTTCTGATCATAAAATGTGTACCTCTTGTTTTGTTTTCACGTGTTTGTTAGGCTTTTCTGCATAGTTTGCTTAGCAAAATGGGATCTTGGGAAAATAAACAGTCCACAGGCATGGGTTTTCGTTCACATTTATTGATAGAGCAAGCTAATTAAGTGGAGCTAGGCTTAGATACCAAATTAAAAATCTAATGCTGAAATCGGGAATCAATGTCCCTGTGATTACTGCCGGTGATGTCAGCAGGATGGCACTTACGAAAGGTCTTGCTTTACTTTTATTCTGCATCTAAACATACAAGTATGGCTAAGCTAGCAATTTCTTTTTGAATAATTACTATTACTCAAACATACCTTACAAGTATGGAATCAAGTTTTTCTCCCCTACACCAAGCAAATATGAAATTTCATATAACCATCTAACTCTGGAAAGTGGAATAATAAAGAAAACACCACAGTGTAACACCAAACCTACAGAAGCTGTCACTGCTGCAGCTTTTAAAAATCACCATATTTCTCTTCCTGTTCCAAATTTTCCCTTCCTAGGCTCCCTTTTGATCCATCTTTTTGTATGCACTAAAACTCCTTTCTTTCCCCAAGTCCCAGTTACTTGTTCTTCTGTTTCTTGGCTCTTGCTTTTATTTTAAGAGTTGTCTTTTTCCTGTTAAAATGATATAAAATAATTCATATCTGGAAATGAATGTGAAAAAAAAAGCAAAACAGGATATGATGGTGAGACTGTTGAAAAGTTATAGCATTTAAATGTAATTTGTGTTTAACAGGAAGAAGACTGAAAAAATGATGATCTTTACTGCCAAGGCAGAAAAAGACAGATAATATACGCTACAGTCTGTTAGTGTTTGGAAGAGTGGAATCTGAAGGACAGCAAAGTACTAAGATAAATATTTTTGAAATCAAATCATTTGCACTAGGGAAAAAAAAGAATCTGTCTTGATGTCAGTGGCCCGTATAAATGATGCAAAGTCAGAGACCCACGCCCAGTAGTGTGTTTCAGGGAACGCAGTTTAGTTACACACGAAGCCTGGGGTGAGGTGAAGGCTCCTGTAAATGGTAACTCATTATCCTTTAATGTTAAATAGAACCTGCCTACATCCAACAAGCAAAAACCCCAAAGCTTGAGATAGTATCTCAACAGTTTCCTGTTTCTGAGATAGGCGTCTCCATGTACTCCTAACTCATAGTATCATGTCCTCCCCCTGGAGAGCAGCTTTCTAACCTAGGAGAGCATGCCCCTGTGTAAATGCAGCAGTTAGCAGTGGTACAGTGCTTCTGCAGAGCAGGAATTCACTGAAGTTATAGGAAGCCTGTTGAGGGTCCAACTCTCAGGCACCAGGGCCACAAAGTTTCTCTGTCTCTCAGCTAGAAAAGTGCATGAACCAGGGGAGGTGGGAAGCAGCTGCTACCTGTCTGCTGAGCCTGGGGCACAGCCACTCAGCGCTGTGAGGTTCATGGGGTGGGAAGGAACACCAGTACAGGGGACTCCAACTTGCTCAGTGGCATGGCTTTGAAGGTGAACCTCACTTTCCAGCCCCTGCTTCCAGCAGTCTGTATGTGCATTAGGTTACATGACTTTTGGAAGGAGAAACATATTGCCAACTCCAACAAGGAGGACATAATATTTGCTTAGAGTGAAAAACCCTGACATGATAGTGACCCCTCCTGAGTAGTTGCTAGGTGCCCTGTCTTTGAAGAAAACGCCGGAAGAACAATTTTAAGTAGTTGTGTTACAGGTTTTCTTTTCCCTTGTTACATGTAATGTTCAGTTACATACCAAAAAAAATCTGAAGAACTGTTTTATTGAAGAGATACTCTCTCGGGTTTTACTTGTCCAGAAAGTAGAATTTAGGAATAAATACCATTTAAAATCATGTATACTTTTATTTGAACAGTGTGCATGGTGTAGGTATACATAGATCTATAGCTGCAGATACTATATAGCTATATATTTAATATAAAAGTCTAGAAGTAAATTTAACAGAACATATTTAATCCATTTTTACCAATCTATTTAAAAAAACCCGGCATATCAACTCTCTTGATATAGTCTCATACTTTCTTACCACATTTGTTTGTAGCTAGACTATTCCCATCATCAGCCCGAGGACTGGACAGCCCTTGATCCTCACGGATTTGCGAGGATGTCCTGGGGAGCAAGCGCGGCTCTGCATGTCACGCTGCAGTCTCTCAAATGATCATGCAGTGCCATCTACTTGTTGCTGCTGAGATTCGCAGAAAAATAGCTACTACCATTGAAACCAACTACTTCTCTAACAGGTTATTAAAGAAGTGATTCTCTTGGTTTGCTGGGAGAAAGAGTGGTCATTTTCTTGCGCCCTCCCCAGCACTATGTTCTTCCAACGTAATTTTTAATAGAATATTTCAAAATTTGACTATTTTATTTCAAATTTAGGAGGCTCACATTTATTACTATGGCATACAAAATGCATTTGTCTGAACACATACAAAGTTACCAAACTTTTAACAGGCAATAAGGAAGTGATGCGCGAGTAGAGCAGTTACTACAAATGTAATTAACTAGAGAAGAATAATCTCCCTCTACACATGACAAGATCTTATGCAAATAATAGCAAGAAATAGCTTACAGCACAGCCCAAGATAAATACAGTGTAAGCATGCACATGACAGCGTGTGGCAGTAACACACCATTATTTTGGGGGCTGCTCCCAGTTAATAGAAAGGCACCCTTCTGGTTCCCAATTGGATTACTGAAAAACTGTAGTGGTACAGTCAGCCTTAACATAACTATGCAGGTATAGTATAACCATAGAAGTAGCTAGAGTGGTTGCTTTTTAAATTTTAAGGTTGTGGTGTGGCTTCTCACAGTTGTATGAAAAGTTTTCTGTCTTTCAGGTACTTATGCAGTTATCTGCACTTTCATGTAACCAAACCAAACAGAAATGAGCATGATTTTAATAAACAAACAGCCCTAATTCTGGGATTACTAATGCTTGACCTTTCCCTTTGTAATGTGGAAACTGATTTTATATCCTGGATCAAAACGCTTCACCTTCAGGGAGAAAGGGAATGTACTTACAGCCTTTGGCAGAACAATGATTTGTACAGGTCTCTGTGTGCCCTCTATAGCATGTAACAAGTTGAAAAAGTGACGCATCACAAATTCAGGTCCTTTGATAATGATTTATAACCAGAATCTTCACTCTGTAAGATCTTTAGATTTCTGTTTGACAAAGGAGTTTTTTGGAAGGTGAGGATGAGAAGGTGCATAAGTAATACAGGCCACCTTCTCATGAAAAAGCAGCCCTCTGTAGGTGTGAAGATCAAATCCATTAAAAAAACCACCATCTATGAAATAGACTTTAGTCTTTATTATTTGTTGGTGTGTTCAAAATTATTCTATTCTGTTAAGCAACATACAGGCATCCTTAAAAAATGCTTTTAGGATCACCTCTTTGTTTAGACCAACTTGATAGTCTTATCTGTGTGAAAACATACTAAAATCAGAGGATGGCACTGTTGGCTTGCAAGTAGAGAATTCTCTCCTAAATTATAAAATGTATACACATTTTAGGATTAGCTCTATACGGATTTATGTTTGACTAGCACTTGTTAGAATTTGTTATATTTAAGCAAATTTATCTTTCTTAAACAATATCTATTTTCATGCTGGAACCATCAACACTGATGGTTATTTAATTCTGACATTTTGTGGCCCAAATTCTACTTGCAATGGAAAGGGTCTGGACACGTATTAGACTGAAAAAAAATAATCCCTATAGTCACTGCAAGGAATATACTCGGTCTTGAAACACTGAAAAATGTCTGATTTCACCTCTTCACTCCTTAAGTATATAACAGGAAGACTGTTTACTGAATTGTGTGCAAATGACATTTTCCAATCTATAGGGTATTTTAGGGACTTGCTCTCTCACTCAGGTTTTTATGACTTTGTCTCAGCTGATCACAGGTTCCCTAAGAGACCTTTAATACTCTTGAGTGTTTTTGAAACAAGATATGACAGACAAAACAATGTCTCTGGAAAAGCATAATATGGTAGGGTATGCAGAGAACACCAACCCAATGACAAGGCAATGTCGTCACTGGAGCACAGCACAAGGAGCTTCTTTAATGCTTGGCAGCATTTATTCTGTACTGCAGCTCAAGTGCTGCATGCACTAGGAAGTGGGGTATCCAGCAATTCTTTCTTCTGCAGATCATATACTTGCCAGGCACATTTGCTGTATGTGTACAGGCTGAGGCTTGCATCCTTCACAATGGGGCTAATTCTATATAAAAATAAGTACACTTCAAGGTCATACATATGTTTTGAACACAAATCAAAACCCAGTCTCAATGTCAAACTTAATTTGAACCTACACTGTGGATACAGTCTTGTAGGCTCTGTTTATAAGCTTGCACAAAGAGGAAAGATGAATACTTTCATATCTGTGTGGTAGATGGACAGGCACACAGTATACTGAGGTAATCTGTACGCATGCTGCGGCCTTTACAGCATAATCTGCAACCAAGACAGCTAGAGGATCCTCTCCTGGGTGAGACCTCACATAATGTGGCAGTGACATCGGAAGTTTGCAAGTAAACCAGAACTTACCTCATTGTTCTGACAGCATGGCACTTACCTGCAGGCATCTTACCCCAAAATACATGTAAGGCTACGTGGATATAAATCAAAAACCTGCTAAGGCTCCCAGGAGCCTGGAAGACTTTAGTACTTTGCCTGCATGATGAATCTGGGCATAAGAGAAATACAGCCTGAGGGCCTGAAACAGCATGTGCTGAATATAAGAGAAAGATTCCCACTGAATTTGATGTGGTGCCTTTATTCTCAGTCCTAAATTCCAGCTTGGACAGAAGCAGAGCTAAGCCTGTGAATATCCATATAGGGGCAGAGGGAAGACACTTTCTTTCCTTTCTTCCTTTACATTAAGATTTCTTCAAAGAAAGACATTCATGTTGTTACATTTTATTGAAATTTTTAAAAAAATTACCATTTTAAGATAAAAAAACCCTCAAACCACTTCTGTTTTTTAAACCTTTGGTTTAAAAAACAGAACTGTAACTGTTTTTATATTAGAGTTATGCTGCAACTCTAATACACTACTCAAGGTCCTAGAAAGTGGAATGCAGATAAGGATTGAGTAAAGGTGGCCTTTTTTCTTTGGTTTTATTTTTTTTCATTCACCTGCCTTGCTGAGGAGATCACTCTGCCTCTCTTGGATTAAAAATAACATGAGCTAAAATACCCTCTAAGGGACTTTGGCTTTGTGCCTCAAAGGTCTTGAAGCTATCCTTTATCCTGACAGATAATGTATTTCTGGCATGCCTGTTGCATCTCCACATTTTTCTCCTGAGCACCCACTGTTGTCATGGCTACAGTATCCATATGCTGAAAAAATAGTAAATAAATAAATAAAACCCCTTCTTTCAGAGTAAAGGAAAATCATGTTTGTTCTGTGCATGTGAGAAGTACTTTTCTGCACCAGACATTTTATATTACAAACACATGTCCGGTTTTAGTCCCACAGATTTGAAGCTGGAATATACTGAATCTGTCCAATCAACAACTGAGCTCACAGCTGGACACTGCTAGCATGACAAGCAGCACTGGCACCCTGAAATATGTCATGAGTCAGCATCTCTCCTCACTGCCCTGTGAAGGAAAATCTCCCCCAGAAATTTGGTACTTCTTTTATGGAGAAGGGGCTGAAATTCCTTAATTCACAAAGATCAAATATTTCAAGATGCATGTAGCAATAGATTTCTTTCATGCAAGAAGTCCAGGCAGTGGGGACAGTCTGTGCTGTAACTCCATTGTATGTGGAAAGATTCAGCTTCAAGAATACAATTAAAATGACATGTTTCTAAACGTAACCTGGGAATAATTATGCTAACCAGTAAACCAGTACATGTCTCTGTTTTGAGTTAACTCTTCTAACCCTCAGGGCCTGAAAAGAAACAGCACAGATTTAATTCTCTCACTACTGAGTTCTATAAAGCTAATACAGCTATAGATTGACAAGAATATTATTTTTATTTAAGTTTACATAAGGCATTGTTCCTTATCCTACAAGGCAGACAGTCCCCATCGCCTCACGCGTGGCCGTTGTGAGTTTGTAAGAAACTCAGCATATTGACCTTGTCGCATCACCCTTCCCCTGTGGCTGCTTACAAGGATCTCCACTCGATTCCCACAGCCAAATTCTCATCTCAGTTGCATTGTCAATAAACAGATACCTTCACTGTGGTGCATAGGCATAACTACAAGTAGGATGTGCAAATTACACAACTTGCTTTCACTTGCTACCATTTTTCTCCCAAAACATTTGGAGGCAGCCTGCTTACATTACTGCACAGCAGAGTGTTTCTGCAAGGTCAGACTGTGACTTCCATGAGGCTTATGCAGATTTCTTCCTTTTGGAAATATAACAGCTTCTCTGCCTGAGCACATATAAACACTGTTGCTCTGGATATTGTCATAGGTGTCTGAATCTGAAAGATTTCATTTCTTTCTGGCAATAGCAAACCTACTTGCTAACACAATTTGTCAGAGTTTTAATCAGTGCCACCAGGCTGCTCACAGAGCAGGTCCCGACATCTGCCATGAATTTCCCACATCTGACAGGACTTTTCCCGAGACACATGCCATTTGACAGGGAGGGTGTGTGATGTTGCCTATTACTAAAACCTGTTCATTTAATGTGTGTATAATGAGATGGCTAATGCTCTGAGTTGGAGCACCTACCCTTAACAGACACAGATATGCACTAAATAACACCATTGGCTTTTGAATCATCCTGCACAAAAAATACATACCCATATTTGCATAAAAATAATTTTCAAATATGATTAAAAATGGAATAGAGTATTTTTCTTTTAATTTTTACTTTGCAGCTCTGTCAGTTAGAGGAAAACCAAACCAGAAAAAAGCACTGTGTGTCACTGTTGTAGTAATACTAGCACTGAGAAGTCCACAATACCTAAGCCCAAAGAATGCATTATAACTAAACATTACAAAGCTGAAAAGAACATTTACGGAAAGGATGGAATTGCTAAAAGTGATGTGTAAGTTTGGGGTGAAGACTGTGCTGATCTAATAATGGCGGTTCTGAGATCTATTCTATGGACTAATTCCAACCAATTTGTTATTTTTTGATGTTCTGGGCAAACTACAAGCTCTTGCTTTGTGGTATAAGCAAGAGACCAAGACCTAGATATTTTTAAGGCACTCTTTCACCTTCCCTGTCAGAATCAATATATGATTACCCTTGCTATCTTCTGTCTTATAAGCTCAAAACTGCTGGGACCACACTGTCCTCCAAGAACAAGGCCCAGGATACTGGGCACTGCTTTCTCCAGTTGCACAGCTACCCCAATCTGTATTTCTCCAGATTTATGTCCTCTGATTTCCTATTTTTTTCTGGAGTTTCCCTATACCTATTCACTACAGACTGCTTGGTACAAAAAGCTACACTCCTGCTCAGTGATTTTAATAGCAGGAACCCCAAGTATATATCTTGTCAGAAAAACCTCCTCATCCCTGCACATTTGTCCCCAGCCAGGGCCAGGCCCTCTCATTTCTTCCTTCACAAAAGGCCTGTTGTGCAGCCCCCAAAGAACCACAATGTGTGCCTCATTGGGTTCCCACTGACCTGGTGTGCAGGGCTACAGCACTTCCTTGGTTTAGGACTCTGGACACGCTGCTTCACTTCTGCAAGATGGCATTCATTAAACTGGAACAGTCTTTGAGTCTACATAGCCCACTGCCACACCACACACAAGAGCCACTGTGTCAGCAAATTAACTGATCTGTATGTTTACAGGATTAAAGGATCCAGTTTCTCTTACTAGGTCAGTTTACTCTGTTGTAATTAGCCTTACCATCTTACAATTAATCTCACACCAAAGCCCCAGACCTTAGCATGGCCCTAACTTTGGATACGATCAGATTTGTATCCTACTGGTGTAACTGAAAATGAAGTTTGTAAACTTGTACAATTCTATGCTCAACTTTCATGTACAAAAAACAATTAAAATGGTAACTTAAGCTTGAATGTAAGAGTTTCTAACTCGAGGATACTGAATGTGTCAGGGGAGTTTCTAGTAAAATGCAGATAAATCATAGAATCATGGACTAATTTGGGTTGGAAGGGACCTTAAAGCTCATCTAATTCCAACCCCCTGCCATTTGCAGGGACACCTTCCACTAGACCAGGTTACTCAAAGCACCTTCCAACGTGGCCTTGAATACTGTCAGGGATGGGGCAGCCACAGCTTCTCTGGGCAACCTGTGACAGGGCCTCACCACCCTCACAGGGAAGAATTTTTCCCTAATATCTAACCCAAATTTCCCCTCTCTCAGTTGAACTCTGTTTTCTCTTGTTCTACCCCTGCATGCCCTTGCCCAAAGTCCCTCTCCAGATTTCTTATCAGCCCCTTTAGGGACTGGAAGCTGCTCTAAGGTTTCTGTGGAGTCTTCTCTTCTCCAGGCTGAAAAAGCCCAACTGCTTAAGGCTGTCTCCATAGAAGAGGTGCTCCAGCCCTCAGAGCATCTTCGTGACCTCCCCTGGACTTGCTCCAACAGGTCCATATAGGCAATACAATAGGGGAGCACACAGCACAGGCCTAGCAAATGCAAGGTGTATGTACACTTCAAAGTGTTCCTGCTGGGGAACACTTGGCACAGTGGATGATTTTAAGCTGAAGCTATTTATCAGTATTCTAAAGAGGAAACACCCTTGTACAGCAATTACTGGCGTTACCATTTAACCTATCAGTAAAATTACTATTGAGAATACATTAGTAATAGTAAAAAATATCTTTGCTTAAGAAACACATTGGTGCTTTTAATGACTTCCATCAATAGTTTCTTAAAAGAAAGCCAAAAGTAAATATTTTGAAGAACCAATCTCTTTATTAAAATGTTAGAACTCCAGCAATTACTTCTAACAGTTCTGAGTTGAATAGTTCAAGCATTTAATTTATTTTTCCCCCCATAAGATCTCAGGTACTCTTGAATTTATGACAGTCACTACTAGTAGACAAATACGAAAATTAAATGGAAACAGATATTTAGTATTCTGTGTTGTGCAGATAAATTAGCAATTTCATGTGGTTTTACTTCAGAAGCAGTGATATGAGTTTCTAGGCACTGTGAGAAAAAAACAGGTCTAGAATATATGTTAAAGGAAATTGCTAAACATTTTAATCAGAATCTCTTATATTATGCTCAGTGATATAAACATAGCCCAGCACAAGATTAAACAGAATTCTAACCCTAGCAATTTGGAGGATCCTGTGAGATCATAGCCCAGATGGGATGCATCTGCTCCTCCCTGGAAAAGTGGTCCAGTATATTTCTGAAAATGGCAGTGGGCATTTAAGCACTGTTTGTGTAATAGAGAACAGACCCAGCACCAACAAGCATTAATCCTCCTTCACTTGTGCATTTGAAATTACGAATCCTCATGTCCCACAACTGACTTTGATTCCTTCCCTAATGCAGAAAATGTTCACCTCCCCCCTTTCTTCCCCATCCACTGCTGGGTAAATGTGTGCAGGGTGCATCACTGCTGAATGACCTACCTTCACTTTATCTAATCAAGCTGGCTAGATGTGAGCAAGGGCCCAGCCCATATGCCATCAGCAAGGCTCATGGATTTGCTTGAGCATGGCAGTATCTTAATGGAGCCATCAAGCAACCACTGACCTGCCTACTATAGAGTGCCAGGCTTCTTTGTGTCTATGGAGTATCAACAGCTGCAATCTAAGAACAAACACACTGACAGGAAAATGCTCCTGGTTTGTGTATGCTGTGATTTTTTCCCCTCTGCAGTAGACAACAGGATGAATCTGGCTTTTAACTTGAAATATCTGCAGAGGATATTAATCAGAGCTAGCTGTTGAGATGACTCTTTTAGTCAATTGAGTCAGACAGCTTCTTTCATGAGGGCCTCTATTAGATGTCCACATTAGATGAGTCATTCTGCGACAATCACCTCAATTCCTCTCAAGTGTAAAATATCTTCTACTTTTATCAGCAAATACATGAGGCATTACTGAACATCACATCCTCAGTGCTTTGAAAATCCTAGAAGATTTAGTTGGAATTAACTGAAGCGCATTCAGTGAAACCAAAGTCTACATCATGATCCCAAACAGCACCGCCTGTACTGCCAGCTAAGCTGTTTAAGTCACTGATCTTAAAGCTTGACGCATTGGTAACAGAGGAAATCAATGCTACTAAAAGTCATTGGTACTGATGCTCTCTTCAGTTTGAGCTGGAACTCCAAAACCCTTGCTGCAATTCTAAAGATTGTCTTGAACAATTGATTACTTACCTCCTCTGTTGAATAATTCTTGACTCTGGTATTACAGGTCCCCCAGCAGTTAAACCACCAGCAAGTACAGCCATAACATCCCAAGTTTATGAGACTTTTGTCCTGTTTCTGCCACTTCACAAAACTAGTAGATGAACAGCAAATTTAACTTGACCATAATTTGTCTAATGCATTGTTTTCTCCATTCTACAGCCATTATAGGCCTGTTGTGTAATAGCTACAATAGCTGGAAGCCTTTTTTTTTTTTAATTATTTTTAATTGTGTTGTTGAAATAGTAAACAACTGCAACATGAAGGAAATCTTGAAGAAATTGACCACGTGCAGATTAGATGATCTGGCAGTCGGGTAACTCAGTCCTCTGATCTTAACTACCAGTAACTCTTAACAGTTAACTGGTAGTTAACTGTTGTTAGCCCTGGTCATTGATTCTGAGTGGTTTTCTAGGCACTATTCAGCAGCAGCTGGCCTCTGAATGAAGACCTGTTCTGTGCAGGAGGGGAAGGGGTAGCTGTCTGATGGGGTTTGAAGCTCCTTTCTTTTTTGGTTTGTTCTGGAAAAAGCATTCACAGCAAGGCTAACAATGCCCTGTGTTGACAGAGGAATCAAATCGCTCAAGACAGTTCACAAAACTGACGGCAAGATAATATTCTCTTTTGCTTTCTGCAACAGTGCTAGGCCAATCTCTATGCATGCTTCGCATATTTTTGCGACCATCTTTGCAGTTTGTTTTTATTACAATGTAATAGTTTTCACTCTTGGAGATATTTCAGATGACCTAACCATCTATTGTCTAGTCATCCTCCTTGTTTTCCTACAAACAACATATTGGGGAAGGGCTAGATATTCTACATGTGCTTTTACTGTTGCAAATCACTGAAGTGAACTATATCCCTATTCAGGAGAGTGAGAGCTCAGACTTGAACATGAGGATTAGGACAACTTATTTTCATAACACATCAAGTCTAAGAACAGCTGCTGAATCTGATGCTAATTTTTAAAATGAAATATGTGGAAATCCCTGATTATTTTCTTCCACACACAGTCCTTTCTTCTTTCCTCTCTGCCCTTAATTGCAACAAAATACTGATGTTTATTAATTTCAGAGGGGAAGACATTGTCAAGAAGCGCATAGTTTCAAAAACCAGGCTGCATGCTCAGCCACATTTATATGTTATATATCCACAATAACTATGAATATCCATAATAAAACCATAACTACGCATCAAGCTATAGCTGCTCCACATCATCTTTCTCTGCCTTCTCTGCTCTCAGCAGATCTTTCTTGTTAACAGTTACATTCACTTCTCATTTTGGCTTGTCTTCCCACTGCTAAGCTTCTACAGGGAACAGTGCCCTGGTCAGTGTGCTGTTTTTTGACTGCATAAGCCAGATTTGCATCCAGGAGCTCCTGTCCTGCCCTCAGTCCTCATGTATGTCAGGAGGAAAGGGTATTTATCAAAGAACTTCACAATCTTCACAGCCTGGCACATACAGTGGAAAAACAAGTACTGCTTCCACGATGTCCGTAGACTCTTATGTTATAGAAGAGGCGAGAGACAAATATTTCCTCATTCCTAAAATCTGGTGATAACATAATAAAACTGAAGGACTTTTGCAACTTTCTCATTCTGTTAAAATAATCCAATAGCAAGGCACATTCATTCTGTGCAAGATCCCTCCTGGTTTGTTTTGTGTGGAACTACCAGCTTTAAGGTAATTATCTTTCGGGCTGGCTACAACCAGGACCATACATTCTTGAAACCGCAAGAAGCACCTTATGTTGGGGGTTTTATTGCTTTGTATTAATTGGAAAATTTGATGCTGCTCTTACTCCAGATCCTTAATGGACGTTTGGGAGAAAAAAATCCCATCTTATTTTTCTCTCCTATATAAGCATGTTTTAATTTAAGCCACATAAAGGTCTGCCAAATAGCCAGAATTTGTAGCTACAATAAAATACTTCTCTGCCATATTTCAGAGCCACAGGTCTATGTGGTCAGCAATATGCAAATCCCTGCTGAAGTAACAGCAAGAAAGTGGGTGGAAGCTTTGAGGAGCAAACTGAGTAATATAACCTCACATTTTGTTTGAGCAGCATTAAGAGCTGCATTGCTTTTTGTTTGACCCCAACCAAATGGGAGAAACACAAAAATTGCTGGGAAATACTTTCAATAAGCCAACAACTTCCTGTGTTTCTGCAGTGACTTACTACTTCATAGCAGAATAAATAACTTAAAGAGGAGATGCAGACAACTTGCTGAAATCCACATCTAGTTGCATTAAGTAGCACATCCAAAAACCTGTGAAGGGTCTACCAGCTAGCTGACAGAAATGCTGAAAATTACAGCATATGGATATTTGTACATTGAAGCAGAAGTAAATTTCCATTTTGAAAGCCTCTCAGGAAACAGCTTGCTGGCTGGAGAAAAAGATTTGTGCTTTTACATCTTCTTCTTGCATCAGACAGATGTATTCAGCTGCCAAAGTGGCAGACATTATTCTGGTTACAAGTCATGGGGATAGTTTATTGTTCTATTTCATAGAGAAACCCAAATTGTATTTATAGTCAGTGCAGCACAAAGTCCTTTGCATTAAGGTTAGGGGTGTGCAGAGAATTAAGAATGAATCATTTTTATAACTTCATACTAGAGCTTCCAAACTGGAGCCAGACCATACTCTTTCAAGGTAGCTGCATCACAAGTTTGCTTTAGTCCTAATCCAGGGTTATATTAAAATTGCCTAAAAGCATCTTTAAAATTTTAATCCAAGATTTTAATCTGAAGTCATCACTGTCTAAGTCTTACTTGAAGCAATCAATGCTTAAATGCAGCACCAATGATTCTCAAGACCTTGGGCTTTCACCGCTGGCATCCCAATAACCAGGCCTTGGGTAAGACTACACCACACATTTCTTCTTCACAAGCTGCTGTGAGACCCAGACTCACCAGAAAGAAACAGCTGCAGCACACCTCACTCAGTAGATGCTTCTGCCAGCCGCATCCACATCCTCTACCCACCTCCCTTTCTTTTTGTCTCTTACAGTGTAAATTGGTTCGTTTATATCAGTTGAGAAGGTATTAGTAATCTGGGTGGAGAGCTACTGCTTCCAGGTTATCAGCAGTAATTGCTAGTGCATGTTGCTGCTCATCTCTCTCCCGAGCCTTGCACAAGCAGCGCAGTGTAGCTCATCCAGCTGGGCCTGGAGAAGAGGCACCTCCAGCCGCTTGCTTGCTGCATCCAGCTGTGCTCCATCTGCTTAAGCTATTCTGTGACCCACTGTTCACATTCACTCCTGAAAGGGTGACAATAAACTTATTTCATCCTGAAATGAAAGAAAGGAGGGTGAATGCGTGAAATTTGATAGTGTTCAAAAAGAAAGTCTCATGACACAGGCAGATATCAAAGGACATCCAGAAAGAAAATAGTCCACCTTTGTAGAAACTATACAAAGCAAACAAACCCCCTTCACGATATACATTCATTTGTGTGTGGTCAATGTCCATGGTCTTCCTGTTGTTTTTTAGTATTTTGTGTATTTCCTCTAGTGCTTTGCTGCAAAGATCATTGTATAAATCAAAATTTATGGTTTCTAGCTCCATTTGCTATCAGTGTTAACTTTACATTTATGTTTCTCAGATCAGCAAGGAGGAAAAGAAATTGAATCACTGGAGGAAACCTCTCCAGTTACGCCCATTGTTTGTTTTACAGTGCCTGCAGATATGACACTCAGAAGTCCATAGATGATTGCATTTCATAGCAACAAGTGCTCCTTGTCATACAGAAAACACATTTGCCCTCTGTTACAGATGCAGGAAAAGCTGGACATGCACAATCACTCCATATGGCCAGGAATTTGCAGGTACATCCTGCTATGCACAAGGAATGGAAAAGTACTTCAGCCCCTGTATGTCCCCATTTTGTGCTTGCGGAGGAAGGTTTGAAAGGTTTCCTTCAAGATGAAAGGAAATTGGAGAAGAGTTACTTTACTGAATCACATCTCAGCAGTGGCACTGATCATCTAGGGTACACTGTAATTTCTAGTCACTCTCAAAGCTGTCTGAGTGCCCCTCACTTTACATGGAGTTCTGACTTCTTGTTCCCTTTTGTTCCATTTCTGAAGTCCTCTTGAGGTGACGCACGGAAGTGGTTATCTCTTCTTAGGGCTTCTGCACAATATATCCCCGAATTCTTGTACCTGCACAGGCAACAATAGCCCATGTACTGACTGAGCACTGAAAGACTCAGTAGGCTGTTTCAGTAAGGGCCAGAATAAAAAGTATTCAAATAAAGTAAAGAAATATATATGGGATATAAATGACAGCTTTGACAGGGAAATGAGAACAACTTTCATGTGTTTATTGCTGCCTCAGAAGCAATTGATAAACAGTACACTTCTATATAAATGAGCATGTGTCAATATATGACAACAAAAATAAATTACAGTGACATAGTATTTAGCTTTACAAGGTTGTACAAAATTTCCAAATATGAATAGATTTCAACTTAAAAATTTGAAATAAGTTAAAACTTCAACTATTCCAAAGAACTGGAAAATATACATACAATTTCACTCAATCACATCATTTACAGTATGATTTTTTTTTAAGCTGTTTGGTCTTACACACCCACATATTTTTGACTGGACTAGTGGAATATATCCTGCTATATGCAGCTTTACTGCACTGGGATAGTGAGAGGGGTTCCCTGAGGGCACAGAACAGGCTTTGAGTGTTTATATTTTAAGCAATTTGATTGTATCTATTAACTAGAAATACGAAACCGAAGCATTATTTATCTGTCCTATAAAGAGAGACTGATTTATCTGCTCTTGCTAGAATTTCCATTGATGCTAATGAGAATTTTGAAGAAGGCTTAACAGCAGGATTGAGCTAAACCAAGTCAGTTCAGCAAGGATGAATTAGGTCATATTATTTAATGAAATATTTGAAGAATATCTGTTTTGTATTAGATCTCATTATAGGCTATGTAGCTAGTCATGGCTGGGCACTGAGATATTTGCTTCCACAACTAATGGGAAAATGTATTTGATAAGGTACTTTAAAGTAATAGGATGGATTATGGATTGGTATTTCTAACACCTTGATTATATGCACTTTATCATTTTATTAAATTGTATGAATATTAAAAGCACTGGACAAAACCTCTTCTGTAAGCGTGTAATAATTGAAAATGCAGAGGGTCTAATTCAAGCTGTAAACCAAAGTAACGTAAAGGAGAGTCATACTGCAGGTGGATGGCTCCACATACCTTAGACTGAGTAGTTAATTTAAAGCTGGTGCTAAACAAACTCTGTGCACCATCAAAATGGCAAAAGCTTGATAATTCAGGAACCATTAGTGAGGATACAGAAAAGGAACAAACTGGCACATATAAGAAAATTGCTCACTTGTCAAAAATGCAGGTAGATGCTTCTGCAGCCAGAGGTGAGTCTGAAACTGTGATAAATTTGGTAAGAAAGGAAAATGAAATCCGTTATGTTCATTTGTGCGACTGAATTTTCCGTTTTCTGAATATGATAAAATATCTATGAGAGTGCTACATCAGTAATCTACAATCTTCCCTCCAAAAAAAGTGAGTTTTATATGAACATCATTAAAAGGAGTTCATAAACAGGCCAGTGATAAGCAATTCCTCATTTCCATTTTTTCCTACTGCTATTTGGAATAAAAGCCAATGCAGTTCACAATGAAGCTGAGAAGGATTTTAGAAGCTGCCTTTGTTGTCTGACTATGCTGTCACTGGGCAGCAAGAAGGAGGAAAGGAACTGGAAGAAAGTGTGGGCCTTGAGAAACCTGGTCTGGTGGGAGGTGTCCCTGCCCATGGCAGGAGGGTTGGAACTGGATGATCTTAAGGTCCTTTCCAACCCAAACCATTCTCTAGTTCTATGATTCTATGTGCGGCCACTGTGCTCCATCTATGTTCTTCCACAGGAATTCTTTGCAGGCTCATACCCAGGAGAGGGAAGGGTGTGAGTCATCTGGGAGGAGGTCTGGGATACAGATGGGAGGTCACATAGTGCCACCCCAGCCGTGGAGCAGAGTCTTGGCCGCCTCCTGCTGGCCTGGGGTAAAACCTGCATTTCAGAAGCACATGGGGAGCCTTCCCATCAGCAGGAGCTGGGCCTGGATCAGACCCCAGAAAAGGCTGGCATTCGCCGCTGCTAAGAGAGTGCAGAGCAACTTCACTGTGCAACCGACTGTGTCATTAGGTGAATTAAGAGCAGCCAAAGAATACTGGAGCATATGAATGGAGTCAAAATTTCCTCCTACAGATCTGTGTCTAAAGAGAGTCCTCCCAGACGGAGGGGAATGACAGTTTCCCCAAAGGAAAGGATCTGCCTGATGAAGCTTTCCCTAGATTGCTTATCCCTCTTGCAGCTTCCAACTGCAAATTACTTTAATCAAAACAATTACTTTTTTTTTAATTGCTTGCTCTGTGTTCTGCCCCTGCGCTGGGTTCAGAGAGGAAAAAAGAACATGGAAATATATCTCAAAAGTTCAAGCAGCATCTACTGGTTATGTAAACCTTACCTCACCAACTGCTTGGCACACAGTGTATTATTGTAAAATCAGATATGACTTGTATATCACATAATTTACTTTTTATCTTAACTAGCAAGCCACTCTAAGAGCAGCAACTAAAGAAATGAGTTTATCAGCTTATATTAATGCAATTGTTATCAGGGGCATACAGGGTAAAAGTCATTTGTAGATTACAATAATATATCTGCAAGGAAAGTTCCACACGGGAAGGTGCCACCTGATTAGGTTTATGTGGAGGGTTACATAAAAGAAAAGATGTTAAAGCATCTTGGCAGAAGAAAATCTTTTAAGAGCACAATGTTCCACCATGATAGTTCGGTGGGAGCCAAGTTTTGACAGCACATTTTGGGCTGACACCCATGCAAGGAGAAATGTGAGCACTCGTAGGACACCTGACCTGGGCCAGTGCGTTCATTTTTCTACCAACACACAGCCCTCCACCTTCTGCCCCCAGGACTGCAGTGCTGGGTCATGGCTGAGTGGGGGATGACTACAAAAAGCATTTGAGTCTTTCTCAGTGCATCTTCTTTTATTCTTGTTTTTGTTTGCTGCAAAAGAGAAGGTTCCTCTAAGACATTGCTACTGAGGAAAACAATTGCTGTTCATCATTACAGACCTCTACTCTTCCAATTAACATGCGAGTGTTTTGCAAATGGCTGTCAGTATGAGCTAGGAGCCATTATTCTTTCTAAGAATTTACTGAGACATAGAATTTAATTAGTCAGCAGAAGGATTGCTACGCAGCAAGGCAGCTGCTAGCAAAAAAAGAGCAACTTGTCCAATAATTTAAAGAATGCTAATATTCTGTACAGGATCTGAGTGGATGGCTATGTCTAGATCAATATATTCCAGACTATGGGTGAATGCTCAGGCACTGCCTTTTCATGTAGCAGAAGGCAAGGGTCTCCTTCTGATGCTTCTTAATTACTTCATCAGTTTACAGTAAGTTCAACTCCAATGGTTTTGGATGAAGAAAGTGATAAGGAGTAAAATTACAAATTCCTCTTCATGAAAGAGATTGCTGAGCTGCTTGATTTCTGTATGTAATTTCTCCATATGCTTCAAAATCAAAATGAAGGAAAATGTCAATTTATTTAATATAGTCAATCCTTAAAAGCATATATTCAGATACTGTCTCTGGAACTTATTTTGCTCCATTATCAGAAGAACAGAAAGCTTTCAAGTAATAGGAACAGAAAAAAGTATCAGGAAACACATAAAGTATGTTCATCAGATTCCTGTAATGTTATCTCTAGCTCTATCACAAAAATACCCTCTATCTCCAAACAGAAGCAGGAAGCTTATGACTCTTTCTTGTAACAGCTTGCCTGGCCTGGTGCGGTCCACACCCTTCCCGAGCAGTGGAAGGGGCGGGAGCTCACTTCCAGCTTCATGCCAGGCATGTCCTGTGACTGCTGGTCAGGGAGAATTGGGGTGAGAAGCAACTGGGTGAAGGGACACCTCCAGAAACCCACGGATAATACGTGTCAAAGCAATTATGTCTCCTTCATGCCTTCCGATGCCTACAGCTTACAGGCATCAAAATTCACATTACATTTAGCATGTTTTTAGTTCTTTCAGAAAACAATGTATGGTAATCATGCCTCTTTTTGAACTACATGTTTGAAAACGCACTTTTGTGCACTGAGAATATGGATTTCAAGGATCCTTGCCTATGCAGCTTGCTTCAGAGAGCAGCTGTGAATCTCTAAGTTTTACTTGATACTTCACCTCTAATGATGTCTGTCAATCTGCACTGCACGCAGTACAAAAAAGGCACAAGTGTCTATCAGCTGAAGTTTCTCTTGCATTCATTGGTGTGCTAGTTCTTCGTACTGATAATTCCTGTTTCACAGCAGGAGGCAAAACACATGAGCTTGTCTCCGCAGTACCAATAACTGTGCTCTACTTAATGTAGTCATGCTACTTTGAAAACAATTGTGAAAAAACCCTCCACCATATGCAGTGAAGTGTATGGGCAGAGCGGGAGGAAACAAAGCCTGTTCTGTCCTTAAACACAGAAGCTTTTGTTCAGATTAGCCTATGGTCAAGAAACCACACTTGATTTGAGTAAAGGAACCAAATATTTAGTCAGAGATACTTTTACGGCGGGAACAGTGGACAGGTTTTGTCCTAATTTCACTTGTAAAAGAAACATTGTAAATGAAGACACCAGGTGAGTAAATAGGATGTATTTGTGAATCAGAAAAATTCATACCACTGAAGGAAAAAAGCTCCTTAACTCCAGCTACACCTAATTTTGTGTAAGTTTGCAGGTGCTAAAAAATGGCATATTTCAATACTGACGATAGAGGGTATTGATTGGGTAGAATATTGAATGTGTGTATGTAGTGAATTGAATATGTATATTCAATAGGAGAGGACTGAACACATGAAAAATTAATGAGTGGAGGAAAGTACTGAGCGTCAGGAAATACAGCACAAGTCTGTTTCTTGTGATGTATCTGCAAAACTCAAGAGTTCAGGGCAGGGCCCAAAGTAAATAGGGTTACCTCTTTTACCCTCATAGTGTTAAGTGGTCTGTGCCACAATGACAATAATTCTTAAAGTGCATTCATTAAGCACAAATTAATGAAGGCCATGTCCTCATCCCTCTGGTATCTCTAGACTAGGTAGCATTTGAGTGACTACAGTTGCTTTATTACCCAAAGATTTCAATCCAGAAGAAACATAGTCTCAAGAGGACTGGATATTTCAAAGCCACATAAGGAATCAGATTCTTGTCCAGAAACTTTATTTCCAGGATACTGTTAAAGCTTTCAGATCTTATGAATATTTTAAGTAAATTAACTTTTGCCTTTATGAATTATTTGAAAAATTAAGTTCTCTCTGTACAACAAGTTCTTGTGCTTTTCTGACTATTAGCCATGGTTGAATAAGGGCTAACAGATCATTGCAAGCACTCGTTCATTCTGGATACTGCATCAAGTAACCTTTGTCCTGAGAACAGTAAGAATTTCCCATCACATTCCTGGAAAATGCATATGAGCATGGACAAACTAATCCTGCTTTCTTATTAATGCCCAGTTATGTAGTCCTAGACTGCTGTAGGAAGGATCTCTTCATAGAGGCCTGAGTGGGGTATCAGGCTCTTTCAGCAACAGAGTAGTGATGGTGATGCATGCTTCTGGCTTATAGACTCATTCATATGCTGAACTTTTTTGGGCACTGTTTACATGTGTGCATTCACCCTTATGCAAGGCGGATGTTCACATCTATAAAACTTTAACTATCTTGGGCATTTTCTACACTTTCTGCCAAGTTAAACATCGTATAGCTTCACTAGCTTGGAAAAAAGCTAGCTCTCCTCACCACTGTTGAGCGTATGGTTTTATCACCATTTTCAGAAGACCTTCCCTGAGGCCAGCATCATACGTAGCAGTTGAACTCAGTCAGGTTTTTACTGTTTATACAAAACCAGTAAAGGGTGAATGATCTGGATATGTTATGCATTTCTCAGTCCTACTGGGCAAACAAGGTTTTTTAAGCTTGCACAATTCCACCTGTGGGACTGGCACATGAAAAGTATCAATCATTTCATTCAACAGGAAGGGCAGACCAATAGGATGGGGTGAGAGAGGATGGTAATTTTTTCCTTTCTTTTCAAATGGGAGGATTTTGGTTAAGCTAATGGAGTTAAACCTAGTGCAGTATTGATGCAATAGCTCAATAAGTGAAATCTGTTCATGCATTTCTCGATTTTGGGTAATATGTGAAGAGCCAGCCCAATGAACTGAAAACACCAAATCTGGAAATAAAGACAACGCAATTGGAAAAACGTGCACTGAGGAAAGATGCGGAGAGTTTTCTTGCAGCTAAGCTGAGCAGACTTAAACAGAGTTCCGCTGTCAGTTACAACTGATTAGGCATCAAAGACAATGTTTATGATGGCCGATAATTTCAGCAGGAGCCTTTATACACCTGTATAGATAGCTCTAGATGTGTGTGCACCCCTGTATTATATGTACGTGCACAATACTATGTCATACATGTTATCCTTCTTAGATATACAGAGTGCATAGAGATGTATAGGTATAATATGCATACTACATGACACACGTTGGAATAAGCCATGAAGCAAGTAGTACTTAATGTTTTCCTGTGTCACTTGTACTCCTTCCATTAAACAATCTCTGTCAGGGCTAACTGAAGCTCCTTCAAGCCATTTTAGTATTTAAAATTAAGTAGAAAAATCCATAAGCACATCGAGGACGGTATCTGGAAATAACTACAGCAATCTTTCTTGGGGGAAAATAAAAAATTACAATCTATGTTATATTTTGAATATACAACGTGGGTGGTGAAAAGCAGCCAAAGTCCTGAATGCCGCTATGGCACAGCTAATGAGTTTGCCAATTAAGACTCTGAATGCCTGTCAGTGACCTCAAATACTGTGATGGTCAATCCCAGCCAACTGTGGTGCCACAGTCTATAAAATGGAATGAACATAACGCATAGTTCCAAACACACCTATTCATACTCAACTTGTTTCCAGTAAATAGCACGACTGGATTAGCTACCCTGTCTTCTTACTTTAAAAACTGAAGTATGAAAATGCCCAAGTATCAGAAATTACCAACTGGTATTTTTGCCAATATCTCTCTGGCATCTCCTAAAAGCAGAAGTAGAACCTGCCAATGATATATGTCCAAGGAAGGAAATCCTAATTATGCAAGGTTTTTAGTTGTATAAAAATCTGAATGTGACGCATGCTTTAGCTAGGCTTCCAAATAGAAGTGCTTGGGTATCACGGGAGTCCAGTTCAGGAAACAGAAAAGGCAGCCATCATTATGAACATGTCAGCTCCACCAGACATTCCTTTGAGTTAACAAGAAGCAATCTGCAAATATGTATCCCTTTGACCTGCTTTCAGAAGCAAGTGCAGTGGTGTTTGCTTGGGGAAGTACATAAAAGATGAAAGGAATATATAAAACAGAAAAATAAAAGAAGCTGGAAACATGTTGTGAGAAGGGACAGCACATTTACACGGGTCAAAGAATATTCAGGTACCACAATAAATATGTATGTTTTCAGAAATTTTCAAATGAATTAAGGTGTGTATTGATTCATGAACTGGTTGAACTTCAAACTAGCAGAGGCTTGCCAGGACATCCTGAGAATCAGGTCATCCCCAGAGAAGGTCAGGCCTGCTGAACAGACAACTTGTAGTACAGCCCATTTCTGCCAGTAAGGACCTGGAATATGTGAAACCCACTCCAGTTCTTTTTTATAAGTCTTATACATCTTTAGAAAACAAAGTCTCAGACTTCAACACTAGAACTGCTGCAGCCAGCAATGTGCCTTCCGACAGTCTAAGAGCAGATTAACTTTGCACAGGAGTATTCTGAAAGGAAAGAAAAAGCCTGATACCAAGACAAGCTTGTAAAACACCTTTTATGAAAAGTATCTGGGAGCCATTTGGAGGAGAATGAGAGTTTGAAATCTCAAACACAAATTTGAATAGGGATGCATAAATAGTCAGATGGCCAAGGGGGCAAGTGAAATGCAGTTTATAAATAGTTTAGCATGATACCCTATGACTATCCCTACCGTATATATGGTAGCATGATGATAACCATATGTTCAAAATTACTGATGCTGCTGATCAGGAAAATAAAAAATAATAATTTCCTTTTGCCTTGTTGTTTGCATTCTGTAGAAGCAAACTGAGTGTACTTTGGGACTTCTTATTCTTGTATATACAAGAAGTATTCAGTTCTCATATATACAAGGTTGATAATGAGCCAAGACTTTTTAGAATATTCTTGCAGAAGTAAGGAAATATAATAAGCAAGACAACAACATAAATGAAGTTGTATATGATTGAGAAAGGTCACCAACTACCTCAGAACATCTGTCTGGGTATCTTAACAAAACTGCCATATTCCTTTAGGTCATTTATTGTTCAGGATCTATAGATCTACAGGCTTAGATCCTGGGAACTGCTCAGGCCTTTCCTATATTTGTGTAGCTGATCTGCACACACTGATCTGCAGTTTACATTTGTAGGAAGTGTGTTATGCTGGGATAGGACAAAGTGCTTCATGCACCATGACACCCATCCCTGGGTCTTTGGATCAGACATTTCTCACAGCATATACTGATACACAATTTATAAGCTTCTGTAACAATTTTATACTGAGAAAGCCAAGCACATATTATAATGTATCTTGTTGTCTTAGAGCTGTTCAAAGGCTGACAGTGATTGGGGTCTATCCTACAACAACTCAATAGGTCCTGTCTGGCCACCACTTCATTGCAATCAATGGGGATGGTACCTGGTCTCTTAAAAGCCAGGTCTCCATGTGAGGAGTGTTAACTGGACTGAGCTGTTCATCTGCCCTCAGAATGATGCTTTCTATCATGTTTCTGACTTAGTTTTCGTGGAAGCAGATGAAATATTACATCACTTGTACGTAATAGTAGGGCTGTGTCAGATTGTACTTCTTGGTCTCACCTTGCTCTTCTTCCACCACCTATCATGTGCGCCTGTGTTCCTAAATAATATATCCACTTGTGCACATAGCTAAAATTTTTGTGTGTTCATGGGTTTAAACAAACACCTAAACATAAAATACAAATTAGTTTGATCCCCACTGTATTGGTAACACAGCCAAATACTTAATATTTTATAATGCAAATTCCGTTAAATAAATAATAACTAAATTGATCTATGCTACAATATGTGTATACATACACATTTTAAGATGCCTGTAAATAACATTTTAAAGCCTGTTCACACATCAAAAGACAGGTTGTTTATTTCTCTGTTAAAACAATCCAAGGGTTTAACTCTTCCTGTTATGTAAACAGTGGTGACAGCTGTTTTCAAGGAAGCTTAACTTCATTAAAAATATTAGTTTCCCATTGTAAAATCAATACTAATATACCATAAAACCCCCGATGAACTCTGGCTTCCTTACATGCTCTCACATTTTGTGTATTAGGGGCACAGCACTACTCTAGATATCAGAAGATAATAATATGGCAATATATATAGATATAGATATATATTTAAATGTCAAAACATTAGGTAGGTCAACTTGAGTAATGAATATATCTCAAATATATGATTCTTTCTATAAATAAAGGTCATTAATTGTCTTTGCAACATGGGTGCCTTGTAAGACTTTGGTTGTATATGGCTACCAAAGTGGTAAACCATTTCTGGGTATCTTTAGCTCAAAACGCACTTGTGACTTGTAGATGAAGCTTTAACATTTTCGTGTGTTTTATACTAAACTTGTACTTGCAGTAGACTTACAATATCATTTACAAGATAACCTTTAGGTAAACATTTTAAACAACTCATATGAAAGAAAGCTTTGTATGTCAAGAGTATTTTTTAGTGACAAGAAAGATAGGTATACTCTATTCATTTCTCAAGCAGACCTTAATGAATCACTTTAAAAGGACACTACAGCTGAAGACTGAAGAGCAATATTTATCAACATTAAATAAAACATTTGGTGAAGTATGTATAAATATTTCTTCATATGAACATAACACAAAATTAAATAGTTCAGATACACAGACACCATTTAATATATTTCCACTGTTGTCAAATTCATCTGTAAACACCATCTCACACTGAATATAAAAGCAGCTTTAACATCGGCTCTGTGTTCACAACACTGATGCCTCTTTGTAAAGGAAGGTATTTGTTTTGTTTTATTTTCAGCAAAATAAGAGTCTGAGCAATAAAAAAAGTTTTGGTCAATTCAAAGGAGAATACAAAATTATCTTTCAACACGTAACTAAATCAAATTTAGAACAATAGTTTAAAGTACAATCCTTTCCCTGGGGGATCTCTGACTTTTATAAATCATATTTGGTGCAGACCACATCACAAATACCAGGAAGTACTGGTCATGTCAAAGCTATAAATATTAAAGCCCTTGTAAAATTTTCTTTATCAAAAATTGCCAGGTTACAAATTGGCAATACCATGTTTTTCACAACGCCAAATAACCTGGCATTAAATGGACTTAGGTGTACTTCTCCTGATGATTTTTAAAACAGGTTCTAGAAAAAAAAAACACTTTTCAGTGAGCATCCTTCATGTGCAAAAATAAAGCATTTCTTTCACACAAATCTTCTGCATCTGAAGATCACCTGGGCAGACAGTGAGAGCTGGGGGATTCCACCAACTTCAGATAGAAAATTACAACCTGAACTTTCACTGGAAGCCATACAGGTACTGTGCACTGGATCTCAGCTGGCTCTGAGAAAGGTGGTGCATCCACATGATGCAAGTCAGGATAAGGTGCTGCAGCATTCATGCATGCTCTGACAGCAGCAAAGATGCTCGACCAGAAAACAGGGCTCCTGCTACTGGCTGCACCCGCCTGGTTCCTGAGTGAGTCCCTTTGATTACTAGCACTGTGTGACCCAGATGTGGGCTCCCACCATCCCACACCCTGTAAAGATAACTTCACATTCTGCCCTGAATGTAGCCTTCAATTCCTTTCACCTTGGTATCTTTTAAAGAGGTGTGATCACTTTGGGGAGAGATACTGGGCTCAAGATTAAGGTTTTACTGGGCATGTGCCCCATTATGAAACTCTGTAGACCATTAGGTTCACAGGGTTTGGTTCTCTCAATTTGAAATGTGGACACCATGTTTTGATTTCAAAGATAAATTTGAATTTCAGGTGGCAAATGATATATGTATTTATAATATGAATTTCTGGGGGTCTTGTTTGGTTTTTTATAGCACTCACATGCAATTGTTATGGGGGGCCCTGTAAAACCGAAACCAATAGATTACCTCTTTCCTGGTATGTGTGTATTTTAGAGGTGTGAATGTATGCTGCACATACAAACACACTCATACACGTATATATAACATGAGCTGCACACATAGATACTTGGCAATCAGGAATCAGAGGTACAATTAACAATATGCCAGAAGAGAAGTAGACAGAAAACTCTACCTGGACAACAAGAAGCAATTTTGCAACCTATACAGTGTCTCAAATAATTTCATAATTCTGTTTCACCAGCTTGCTACATCTGTATGTGACTTGAATTGTAAGTTGTTGGATTCCTTGGAAACGGAAGAGTTGGGCTAGCTAGATGTGCTTACCTGAGATCCCAGAGTTGACTATAATCAAAAAGCTGGGCAGATCAGTAATGGGTTTATAATTGCTATACAGCCTGTTGCAAATTTGTAGGAAAACTTTATTAAGTCTTTCATTCCTTAGTAAAAACGTTGAAGTTTGTTAGTTTTTGCTCAATGCGTACTTGATTTTTATATTAAACTGGATTTATTAAAAGGATATGTAAGCCTGGCAGCTGCTTTCACATCTTGATGCTTAAACGTTTAAATAAGCACCCTGGAACCACCCTCCCACCCCAACTCATCCTAGCCCATCCCATCCCTTCCCTTCCCTTTTTATCTTGTCCCATTCTGTCCTGCCCCATGCCATCTTGTCCCATCCTATCCCATCCCGTCCCATCCCATTCCATCCCATTCCCACTTCATTATTTTTTTCAGTTGCTTAAAAAATACTATTCTATGAAGCCTCCCTGGGGATCCGCTTATGAAAAATGACGGACTGCCTCTGCTGATACTGCTGTTTGCGTCGTTTCCGTTTGTCACACTGGCACAACAGTAGCATCTTGAAAGTGTTTCTGAATGTTTTGTTACACAGTGCATAGCACATGGGGTTCACTGTACTATTGATGTAGCAAAGCCAGTACCCCAGGTGCCAGAAAGTTTTGGGGATACAGCTGCAAAATGTGTTCACCAGAACCATGATGTTATATGGGGTCCAGGTAATGATGAAGGCAAACAAAATGGCACTAAGTGTTTGTGCCGCTTTCTTTTCTTTGATAAGTGACATTCGTTTCCGCTTTGTGATCTGACTTCTGGTCTTCAAGGCAAACTTTTTTGCCAGAGTTGCTTCCTTGAAGGACAAGGGCAGTGCTGCAGATGTCTTGGTCACTGATGAGATGCCATCAGAAGCTGTGGTTGTCTCCGCTGACCCTGGCTGAATTGGAAGCTTAGAAAAGCTCTTCTGGAAATTCCCACCATCCTGAACACTTTTGGGAGGGTGCAGTTTTTTAGGTTTCTTTTCCTTCGATTCGGTGTCGGATTTCTGCAGTTCATCCCCTGACTCATGCAAATCTTCTGAGGAGGGGAGTTTTGTAGAATTGAGGATGGCACTGTGACCAGGAAGCTTCAGCACGATTGAATAGATGGCTCTGGTCTCCGCAGTGATGTCTTCTTCATCAGAGGAGGCTGAATTTTCAAGGGAAGCAGCAGCATCATTGTTGTTCCAGCTGTCACTGCTGCTGTGCTCTTGATCCCCCTGGTCTGTGTTGGGTTCCCAGCTTTTCATTGTGAGCCAGAAGTGGCAGCGTCCGTATTTCCTTCGGGTGGAGCGTTTCATGCTCTGTCGCTGCAGCTCGTAGCTGCTGCAGCTGCGGGAGCTGCCTGTCTGGTGTACGAAGTGCGCTGCCTCCGCTTCACTGCCTGAAGCCTGTAGCCCTGCTAACTCTTTGGTGCGTTTCTCGGTCTCCTTGTAGATCCTCCAATATAAAATACTCATAATGGTGACTGGCAAGTAAAAGGCAGCTATGGCAGTGCCAAAAGTGATGACAGGTTCACTTAGAAACTGGATGAAACATTCATCAGGAGGCACAGTCCTCTCCCCAACAAAATACTGCCAGAACAAGATGGCAGGGGCCCAAAGAACAAAAGAGACGACCCATGCTAAACCAATCATTACCCCAGCCCTTTTAGTTGTTCGTTTGGCTCTGTATGTAAGTGGCCTAGTGATGGAAAAATACCTGTCAAAACTTATGACAAGGAGATTCATGACAGAGGCATTACTGGCAACATAGTCAATAGAGAGCCAAAGATCACAGGCCAAGTTTCCCAAAGCCCAGTGGTCCATGATGATGTATGTGGTGTAAAGATTCATGGAAATAACACCAATGATCAGATCTGCACAGGCAAGACTCAATAAGAAGTAGTTGTTTACTGTTTTCAGTTGTTTGTTAACTTTAAATGCAACAATCACTAGGATGTTTCCTATGATGGTCACCAATGCAAGGATCCCAGTGAGGAAAGCAATCAAAACTACTTGCCAGACTGTGTGTCCACCCAGAGGGTCTTTGCTTGTGGCATTTAGGGACACGTTTGCTGATTCCACAGTGGAGAGGGGAAAACTCTCTGTGGTCTGAGGGAAATCATAGCTGCCAATGAGTGATGCTGCTTCATCAAGAAGTCCTGGTCCATATGAATCTCTCTTCCAGAAGGAGCTTACATTTGAAAACAGAGGCAAAGCTGAACTGTTATTTTGCATGATCATTGTGGCTCTCTGGCATAGTCTGCAGCAGGGAAAAAAACAAACAAAAATCAAGTGAACAGGTGAAGAAAGTAAATAGATAACCATTCTCACACTCATACATAAAATACCTTTAGCACTTTGAAAGATGTCTTTAAAGGCCACGCGACTCGTGATGCATTCCAAGTCAAATGTCTACATGCCAGTACTCAGCTTATGGCTGTGGTTTATGTGAGTCCTTTGTAGTAATCACATAAAATTTCCTTAAAAACATTCAATCACAGAAGAACCAAAATCCTAGGAGAATATGAACCCATAGTAGTATTAAAATGCTCCCTAACTCTAACTCTTCATTAAAACACTCCCTGACAGATCTTCCCTCAACTCTACATCTCAACAGCTTACTATTCTGGAGCCCTTACAAACTAAATGCCAGACATATGCAGCCACATATCCTCCCAAGTTTGAATCAGTGCTGGTCCCCAGTGCTATCCTGGCACTATTAAAACACTGCCCCAGCCTCTGCTGCCTCCAGCTACTGCTAATGACAAACAAAAATATTGTTCTGTCTTTAAAGATACAAGCCAGCATTGTTTCACTGTGTCAAGCTACTCTAACCTGTGAGGCTGCAGAGATCTTTTCATTTCCATCTACCTGATGAAGGTACTAAAAGTTCTCATTACTACTTTTGACACATGCCAATATTAATTTCTCATGCACATTTTTATACTTGGACTAAGGATTTTGTACAACTAATGACATCAAAATGTCTTTGGGGCAACACATGTTAACATTTCCTTTGAAAATATGGTCTCCAGAGTTGGAAAAAAATATTTGGCAGATGTATGTCAAAGCACTCATACACACTAGGAAAAGAGGAAAAAACCTGAAAGGGATTCATAATTAAGCTTCATAATCTTTTTCCCCAAGTATTATTAAAATTAAGACATGTTCAGAATAGGAATTTGCATTTCCCTTATTTCATTAGCTTTGTGGTCAGCTGACTAGACCTATTGCAATAAATCAATTATAGCATCAAGAAACAAAAATTCTGATGAAAAAATCCATTACCAACTGTAAATATTGAACAAAATGTACTGTCAAAGAGAAATGTTTGTTTTCCAAATATGAATCCCTCCAGAGTCAATTTGTTATGGTATGAGGTAATAATGAGCACCACAATGCACTGGTGTTACACAAAATATTTACCCAAAACAGAAGGTTTTGATTCTTTAATTGATTTCTAAATTCAGTATTCCCTTGACCTGTACTTGGTTTTGCTAGCAAGCCATAAAACACAATATGATCTTAAATGGTGCAGTTTCTTTGACATATGCAATATATAGACCAACAATACATTCCCTTAGCTCATGCACAATAACTAACACAAGCCCCACATATTTTGATATCTAGCATAAATGAGATATTAATTTTTCCCTTTATTAATAGGAAGACAAGGTTACAATGATGTTGCCTTATTTTAATCTAATTCAATCCACTTTTAATTTGTTAATCACAGGATGCAAAAATAATAACAACATGACAATAACAACAATAAATATTGTTGTGGGAAATCACACAGTTAAATTTAACTCTGTTCCTCATTAAAAGATTGAAAATTTGGAGCAACTAAAAAAATTTTGGAAAAAGACAATGGTAAGACTTGCATGAACTGTAAACCAACATGGATAACTGATTTTCTTAAAATCAAAGTAGGCTGAAACTAAAATTTGTCATTCCAAGTTTTCATTTCTTTGCAAGGTTCACATCATAGAATCATAGAATGGTTTGGGTTGGAAGGGGCCTTAAAAACCATCTAGTCCCAACCCCCTGCCATGGGCAAGGACACCTTCCACTAGACCAGGTTGCTCAGAGCTCCATCTAACCTGGCCTTGAAGACTGTCAGGGATGGGGCAGCCACAGCTTCTCCAGGGAGCCTGTGCCAGTATCTCACTGCACTCACAGTAAAGAATTTCTTCCTGATGTCTAAATCCCCCCTCTTTCAGTTTAAAACCATTCCCCCTTGTCCTGTCACTCCATGCCCTTGTGAAAAGTCCCTTTCCAGATTTCTTGTAGGCCCCTTTAGGTATTGGAAGGATTATATAAGGTCTCCCTGGAGATCTGGGGTCATGCTGAGCTTCTCATCAACCAGTGTGAAAGAAATGTGCAATTTAGAATGAAATTTGAGGCACAAAGACATTCTGAAAATTTACCAAGCTGCTGCTCTAAAATGTTTAATGTTTTGTTTTTTTTTTTTGCATTTTAATTGTTTCTTTCCCAAGAAAATCTAAATGAACTTTTCTGACACAATTTCACTATGTCCTTGCCATCTATTACAGAAGCTGTGGAACAAAACAAATTTCTGGTTTTTCTTCCTCAAAGTAAAATACTTCTAACTATGGAGCTGGTGTACTTCAGGCCACCAAGCATACAGTACAGCAACATGTCCTCACTGATCCCTGCCATATTGCTTCACAGAAGCCGAAGAAGTTAAATCTGCAGTGTGTGAGATAGACTTATCCTGCATAATCAAATGAAAGTCTGCAGAAAGTAATTTGCAAAAAGGCAAGCAGAGGTCTGGACAGGAAGCTCTTGTCGGCTTTTCATTCACATCCCCTCAGGCACACTTATACCAGCTCATTCCCTCACCTTGACCAAAGACAACATTCATTTACATGTCTATAAAATTGGAGATTCCATGTATTCAAAAGTTAAAAATGAAGGCCCATGAAAATTCAGGGTACAAGAACACTCTCCTTTGGCAAAGACAGTAAAGCAGCATTCAAGTTTGGCTTGCCCTTTCCAATGCATGGGTGAAACAAAGTTCAGCTGTGAGCAACCACTTACGCAAGTGCTGATGAAGTTCTTACCAGGTGTTCATGGGCCAGTGTGATTACTCACAGTGGGGAAAAGATCTTTAACTCAAATACGATTGCTGGAAACCATCCTTCTTGCAATATTTTACTTAGGAAGCAGGCATCTTTTCCAGAGCTGTCAGATGGGGTGAGGTCAAAACCAGAATAGTATGAGAGATTTGAAATAATGATATTTGCTAAATATATGCCAGAAATGATTATTATTATAGGGTGCAGACTTTCCATCACTGATGTTAAAGACAGAGAGCAGAGGATGAAAGCCAGAAAGCCGCCCCTCCACAGACATACACTTGTGAAACCTTGACAAGGTAACAGCCAACATAGTTAAGTATTGATTGAGAAGTCTGACAGGTAAATTTATATGGTGATGACATCATTGTGCTGCTTTTTCATTTCTTATAATACACAAGAAAGGACCAGGCAGAAGAAACTGACAAAGGAAACAACACTTTCAGGACAGGGCATAGAATAAACCCCAATATAATTTAGAAGTGATGGTAGAAATAACACTATTACTAGGAATTAAAAATCGTTGACAGTTTCGGAGTACTTCCAATTTTTGTTGCATAACACAACCATAAAACAACCTATGTGTTAGCCTTGGAGGTTCAAAACAACTACCATATACAAGATACAACTAATCTTGGAAAATTAATGTGTAAATGCTGCTTTGTTGCTAGGTCTGTAAAATGATTGTGAATTCTGTTTAATTGTAGACTTTGAAATGAAGTTTCAATGTAAACTAACCAATAAATCCCTTCTGAAATGCCATGCTTCAAAAGACTCATTATGAAAAAGCCTGGGAAAGCCATACTTCAGCTGCAGTCTTTCAGATGCTGACCAGGTGCTGGAACCAAACCTTTCAGTTCTCCCACCCCTGGACTTCAAAGTAACTCCTCCAAGCCACTGCTTCAATGAAAACCTGCACAGACCTTAGCAGTCCAGTAACTGAGGAAAAGGAGAAATTGAGAGCTACCTGCTGTCCACTGCAATACTGCAAGCTGGAACTCAGCTTTTAAAACTCCTCAGGCATTAAAGGGACCCCTAAACTCACACTGACTGGACTATTTCATAAAATGGACATGCTAGCAGGATGATTTTTTGTTATTCTGGCTCTTCTACAAGCTTCTGTAATTGCACCGCATAATTCAATAAAAAATGTATTACCCATATGCTCATCTGCACAGAAAACAACCTGTCACACCACCACTATCATAGAATAGATAGGGTTGGAAAGGACCTTAAGATCATCTAGTTCCAACCCCCCTGACATGGGCAGGGACACCTCCCACTAAATCATGTCACCCAAGGCTTTGTCCAGTCTGGCCTTGAACACCGCCAGGGATGGAGCATTCACAACTTCCCTGGGCAACCCATTCCATGCCTCACCACCCTTACAGTAAAGAACTTCTTCCTTATATCCAATCTAAACTTCCCCTGGTTAAGTTTTAACCTGTTATCCCTTGTTCTATCACTACACTCCCTAATGAATAGTCCCTTCCCAGCATCCCTATAGGCCCCCTTCAGATAAGGTCTCCACGCAGCCTTCTCTTCTCCAGGCTGAACAGCCCCAACTTTCTCAGCCTGTCTTCATATGGGAGGTGCTC